>PVJH01030830.1:0-25031 GCA_004026705.1 Nesogale talazaci
AAATGAGGAGTTGTATACAAGGGCTCAAGTAGAAAGAAAGTGATGATGGCAACAAATGTACAAATCTACTTGACACAAATGGATGTATTTAAGTATTTTGAAAAGAGCTGTACTAGCCCCAATAAAACCATTAAAAACAAACAACAAGAATAACAACAAAAAAGAAAAAGGCGAGGCTAGAAAATTTTGGAAATTCTATATAGTATCATGATGATTGGAAAAGATTTTCTGGCAATAAGTTCAGGTTTTTGATTTTAAAATATATCTACCATATTATCTTGCAATTACTCTCTACTGTTCATTTGAAGATGCTCAAAGATCAAATTGATAAAGAGACAAATAATGAAAACTGGTAATAATGGTGGGGAGGGGGAGAAGTACTGTGAGCTATGACAGAGACTGCATGTTAGACCAAGTCTGGAGTCTGGCATATCTGCATTTCTTTTGCTTAACATACTAAGAAAAATCTTTCATTTGGGTATTCTAATGGTAAATGAGCCCTCCAGGAACTGCGAAGTTAGTGGTTTGAGGCCACCAGTTGCTCCAGGAGAGGAAAAGCAGGCAGTGCACTTCCGTAAAGATTCTTGAAACCCCTATGGAGGTTTTATTGAGTGGGAACCCTACTCTATTTTATAGAATTGACATGACAATCATGGTTTTTAAATAAATAAAAGCCAAATATAAAAATTTCTATATCATTAATAATTTGTTCTGTGAATGGAAATGCCAAACTTGATAAAAATGAAATACAAAGTAGTAAGATTAACAATTAACTATCTCTGAGACTGAAGAGTAAGCATAATGCATATTTCAAACAAGTAACAGTAACCTACAGTAACCTCAACCTAAAATGAGAAGAAATAGCTGTGAATGTGAGTACCCTGTGTGTGGATGTACCAAGTGTGCATCTAGGGAAACTGGAGGCCATCACAAATGGGGGAGAATGTACCAAAGAACGATACCCTAGGCATTAGTGAGCAGGAAAAGATGAGCACTGGCTATTGGGAGGCAGAAAATAAACCAATTTGCTATGTTTTGGGAATGAAAATTTAAGGGGAATGGTATTGCGTTAATGGTCAAAAAGAACATTTCGAGATGTCTTAAAGTGCAATGTTGTCTGATACAGGTTAATATCTATACATCTACAAGACAAGCGACTAATACAACTCTGATTTAAGTTTCTACATCAAGCCTAAAGTTTGTGGTGACAAATAAAAGATTTTTACAAAATTTTCAGGCCAAAATTATCCAAACATGCAATATTTTATTGATAATAAATATATTGATACAATGATAATTATTGTAGTTATTCTTGACTAGAATGCAAAAAACTGGAAATAAGATGAAGAATGAGTAGTTAGTCATATGGTTCTCCCTCTAAATCTGCCTGTTATGTCTCAAAACCACTGGCTCCAAACATTTTCAACACTGATAGGGCCAGACCAACACAAGAAAACCAATCATCAAATGGTATCACATGTACAGGAATTAAGATTCTCATACTTATTCATATAATTCCATACATAATAGAAAACAAAATAAGACACTGAAAGATCTACGCTGATATTTAATCCTGAACGATTACTTACGGGTATATATTGATAAGAAATTTCAAATCTAGTTTGAGAATAGGAAATGTAAACTTCATTATTTTGGAAAGATGGAAGAAAGGATGAATGGTCCAGTGATAGTGTACCTTTACTTTCACAGGCATGGACAGTTGAAGAAGGGGTAGAGATTTAGTATACAATTAATTTCAGTGTTTGTTCCATTAATTTCTGTATGGCTTAATGGTAATCCACTAGGATCAAATTCTGAAATATGATTTCACATGAAATTAGTATAGCTGTAATAAACTAAACTCACAAATCTGAATTTAGTGCTAGAAGAGGCACCGCATTTCTTAAACAGCACATAAAAATTATGAAAGCATATTTTATTTCCAATGGTTCCCACTTTTAGCCTAAATTTTTTCCTCTAGTTACATGGAAAGTTGAATTTTTTTGTTTTTGTGGGCCTCTCTGCCCTCTGGTGGTCGTGGGAGCTACCCAGCGCTACTCCTGAGAGCCACCGCTGGATTTGAACCGCCAAGCCCACGGGCTGCAGTCCTGCACTCAACCTCTTACGCCACCGGGGCTCAACCCAGAAAGTTGAATTTTTAAATGTAGACTAGCACTTTAAAAATTTAAGGTATTAGGTGGATTTAAATGCTCACTTCCACCATTATTGTTTTCTACTGAACAAGAGCGAACATTCCAAACAACTAATTTTAAGGATGGTTTTAAGAGGGGGTGAAGTTGAGGGTAAAGTTCAATGACTTGTTATGGTAATAATTTCTTTTAGAAGAATCAATACTCAACTACTTTCCAAAAGTTAAGAGATTTAAGAAGCAACAAAAGCCTAACTTTCTCAAGAAGTTATATAGGTCCATGTTCCACTATACATCCCCTCAGTGTATTGTCATGTTCCTGAAGTGTGCAATGCCTTACAAAAATTCATAAGGCTTTAAGGAGATTTCATGAGGTCATGGATATTGTTTCACAGTTTTACCCAGCAGAGCCAAGTCAAAGGCAGGGTCCATTGTCAGAAGCCAACTAAGTCCATAAGTCACAGTAGGTCGTCTCACTTCCACCAAATTTCAGCCAAGAAATGTTGGTCACAAAAAAGGCGAGGTTTTGAAAGGGCTGTAGTTTTTAACTGTCAGCTGACCATCCACACAGGAAAAACAGGAAGTACCTTATGGCATACCGTCCAGTCTAAAGATACTTCCCACCCTATGCCTGAAACAGCAAACTTCCTGCAAACTGGGATCACAACCATAAGCGCTGACTAGAATCTACAGCACATCAAAAAAGAGATCTTGGCAAATGCGACTAGTTGAGTCTGTTCTGACCACCCTGTGGTGTTATGGACAACACAGCAAAACACTGTGCGACAGCCATCTGCACAGCTGTTAGGAGTTGAGCCTGGCCTTGCAGTCACTGTGCCAGCCTATCAGAATATGGCTAGAAGAGCCAGATTTAAATGATCAATTATATCTCTTCTAACACTTCACTTCAATACAACCCTATCAGGGGATAAATAATCTTTTCTACTTTTATTATATTAGAATTATTATTTCAAAATAAAAATTGATGTAACTTATAGCAAATTAAGAAAGATGGCTATGCAGACATTTGTAGAATGCCTCTCAAAACAGAACCTGTGGAGGATCGTGAAAAGGCATTTTAAAGCTCTAAAAGGGGCTATGCTTGTGAAACCAGCAACACTTACAACATACAAAATCACTATCAGTGTTGGGTAGAAGCTGGCAACCGTGATGGCTATGACTATTTCTTTCTTGCTACTTTTGTCTTGGAGGTGTCTTCCTCTTTTTGTGCTGACCCTCTGGCACGCATGATGTTCTTTTCCAGGGACTGTTCCTTCTTGACATGTAAGGATGAGGTGTGACAAAGTCTCACTATTTTTGCTTTTTAGGACTATTCTGGTTGTACTTCTTCCAAGACAGATTAGTTCCTTCTTCTGGCAGTCAATACGGTGCCCGATGGGATTGGCTTTGGGTGGTGGTTTAAACCCACCAGCCTCCTTAAGAGAGAGATGAGGTTGTCTGTTCCTGTAAAGATGAATAGTCTCAGAAACCATACTAGAGTAGCTACGAGTCAAAATCTCGATGGCAATGGGTTTTGTTTCTCTTCATGGTATATTCACTATTTTTTTGTCTACATCATAATTCAAAAGTATCAGTTCCTTTATGGCCTTTCTTATTCATTGCCCAGATTTCCTATCTTTATGAGGCAATTGACCGTAAAGTGACTTGGGTCAAGAGCAATTCAGCCCTCAAAGTGACATCTTTGCTTTTTAGGTGGTGGGAGATTCACAACTCAGTCAGTCCCTCGGAGATGCTCTACTGACAAGACACATGGCGGCATGCTGATAGACCTTGAGTCCTGGAAACTGGAGGAGCCATTGGAGACTCCTGCCACCACTGATAGGCTTCTACTGTTACTGGATACACAGATTCTGCATCCACTGGCCTATGATTATCCTGGTGCCATTGCATGTGCTTCATGAGTCTGAAGAGCACTTATAGATTGGTATCGGACATATGGGTTAATCTTGGACTTATGATCTTGGGTTGGACTGGAATATTTTCTCAATGTTCAATTGCTCCTGTATATAAACCTCTTTCTTATACACACATGCATGCTTATGAATTTGCTTCTCTAGACTACCTGGACTTAACTTACACCAACCCTGTGATTTCTTGAGTGCTGCTTCCATAGGTGTTTATTCTGGGGACAAGTAAAATGACATCCCTGATAACTCTAATCGTGTCTGCGTTTATTTTCTGATGTGGCTTTTTGGACCAGTAGTGAGGATTTTTATTTTCTGTTGATGTGCAATCCCTAAGTCTTATTCATCAATAATGTGCTTCAAGTTCTCTTCACTCCTAGGAAACAATATTGTGTACTCTGTATTTGGCACTTTGTTAATAAGTATTCTTTGATTCCTGATGTCACATTCTTCTTGGATTATTTGCTCAGTCCACAGATTGAACCTGAATCTATACAAATCATTCAGGGTATTTAGTGACATTTGGTTCCACTGAAGCAACTAAGATAACCTATGTAGTTAGTTTAAATCAGGGGTGTTCAATACGTTGATCACAGTCTACAAGTGGATTGCAAATATTGTGTGGGCAGATTGCATGGCATTCAAAAAATAGGCACTCATCTATCATCAATCCCATCACTTAATTGATATACAGTGCAGCCAATCAGATGCAATCTTAGGTGTCAAAGGCATATGCAAACAACAGCGCTAAGTGCAGCAAAATTGACAAGATAAATTTAGCCAATTTTTAGACCTTGTTTTTTTCTCTTCAAACTAGGAAAGGGTATTAAAATGAGTGGGAGAGCTGGACCAAGTAAAAAGACCAAAATGTGGGCTGAGCCCCGGTGGTTGAGCGCAGAACTGCAGCCCATGGGCTTGGCGGTTCAAATCCAGCGGCAGCTCTCAGGAGAGTCACTGGGTAGCGGCCACGACCACCAGAGACAGTGTATCACTTTTATACTGAATGGGAGATTTTGACACTACAACTACAAGCCGACATTCA
Organism: Nesogale talazaci; assembly: GCA_004026705.1. Classification (NCBI taxonomy): domain Eukaryota; kingdom Metazoa; phylum Chordata; class Mammalia; order Afrosoricida; family Tenrecidae; genus Nesogale; species Nesogale talazaci. The sequence goes on from PVJH01030830.1 coordinate 5,117, forward strand.
GTTGAAGTTCAGAGCCATAAACAGTTCTGGAACTTACTCACAGAGGGAAAGTATTTAAACATGAGAAAATGTGCTCCCACCCTGACTGCATTACTAGGTGCTACTTATTTATGTGAGTCAGCCTTTTTTCCACATATAGATCATTAAATTCAACTCCGGTTCCAGTAAGACTGATGAATATGGAAGCTTGCTTGAGGCTGGCTGTCAGCAGCTACTTCCGGACTCTGCATCCCTGGCTCATTCCATGCAGTGCAAGTCATCATTGCAAACTCAGGTAATGACAAAAAATGTACACAGCTAATTGTGTCAAGTTGTGCAATATTGACTCATGCGGTTATGCAAGGTACATAAACATACATTGTATATATAAAGAATTCTGAGTGCATTTATGAATAAATGTAATAAATAAATAAAAAATAAATATATGTTTTTCATTTTTGTAGCTGGTAGATCATTTCGACTTGGTCATTTTTTTGGGGGGGGGGCATCACTGCCCTCTGGTGGTCGTGGGAGCTACCCAGTGCTGCTCCTGAGAGCCGCCGCTGAATTTGAACCGCCAAGCCCACCGGCTGCAGTCCTGCACTCAACCACTTACGCCACTGGGGCTCAGCCAGACTTGATCACTTTATAATTAGCTCGTATCCTGAAAAAGTGTGAGCACCCTTGGTTTAAATAATACCCTACTTGGACTAGAATTTCTACATAGAAAACTTCTATTTCAAAATTAGAGAAATAATAGTTAAAAAATAACCCCCCAATATAAGCCACTTATCTTTTCCTTTGTTCCTATAAATATATGGTACATGGTATTTCTGTGAAACTGAAATTTAATTTTTAGAGCTAAGAGCAAATTTTCAATGCACTATTTTTATTCTTTTGTTTTGACATCTTTTAACAGCATGACCACTACTGACCCTCTGAATTTCCTGATTCTGGACGACAATTACAGGCAGCAGAGTTCAGTTACCAAGTTTAACTACAATGTGTCAAATCGGAGGTAATTGAAAGTTGCATAGTCTTTAAATGTGTCCTGCAAGGATGCAGTGAACTTCAAATTAATGAAAAGATGGTGAACAGGTTGCTCACGATTCCTCAACCATTGGTTTCTAAACATCAAATTGGAACTTTGAATGACTCCTCTTCACCCCAGAATATGAAGTCTGATCAAAAGTTTCATACAAGTAGCTTATAACCCAACTTCACGGGCCCTGGGTTCTAGGGAGTGATATACAACATGAATGGAAGAAGCAATACCTGAAGTGAAAGATCAGAAATAGAAGACAAGGGAGAGCAGAGACTGAGGAATGAGACAGGAAAAGCAAAGAGTAAAAGAGCACCCCAGTGAGAGTCAGTGCTACTCAAACCCATTCTTTGTGTCTTTGTAGATCTGCTCCCAAATCACTCAGAACTAAGCTGCTTGGGAGTGGCACCTGGAACTGTTCAGTGTTTACTTTCTTCCTCGTTTTAGTGAATCCGGAAGACACGCCAAACAACTGGCTAAAAAATAGTGGAGGGGGTCTTGAAACATATCTTATCGTTTAAAAGAGGATGAAAGTAACTATATGAAATCATTAGAAATGTCACAAAAATATGTTAATACTACAGCACTGTTGTGTGGCTGAAAGAAAAAGTTCAATTTAACACAGGATTCATTTAGTGTTATATGAATATTCTGAATGGGTAAACATGTATAATATTTAAATGAAATATATTAAATCTCATTCATAAAAATTATTTGTTTGTATCATGAAAGTCTTCTCTTTTAAGCACATTTTAATGGCTTGCTTTGCTTATAAATTGCAAGCTACAATGAAATGAATGAATCAAAACCTTACATTTATGCTTGTTACACCACAAAATGAGAAGAAAAATTAGTAAGCATTCAGCATATTATTGTGGATGAATATTAATATACTTTTACTAAAATATACATATGATTTATGTCTATTAAATAATTTAAATTAGCTGCCTAATGATGCATAGCTATTATCTTCTCTTTATCCCCGTCCCAGCACAATTTAATTTCAGGCAGAATCAGGAGAATGCCTTCTAGCCAAAACTTTAGAAAAAACATGCCCTAAAAGTTAATGGGGAAGGATGACAGGTAGCTCTTTTTATTGGTAAACCCAAGAATTTTATTCCTAACTTTAAAGGAAACTCAGTAGTGACATGTCTATCAAACTTTTCTCCTTAAAGATGAGTAACTAGTCCTAGAAAAGTCTATGTACATTGCAAAGTAGGATCTAAAAGGTGATGTTAATCATTCAAGGTAGTGTTGATTGGAAATCAGTGGGGAATTGCAGGGTTAGTATTTGATCACTTTAAGGGCGTCTGCATTTTGGTCTTACTGTTTACAAATACATGGTAAATTCAGAAGCAGCTGATGTATGAAGTCATTCTTAAAAGTCTTAGTAGCAGTACCAGATGCTATGTAGTTAATTTCAACTCAATATAACCCTATGTGTATTAAAGTGGCATTGTGAGTATTCATAGTATTTTCAAGGGCTGATGTTTCAAAAGTCAACTGTTCGAATGTTTCTCCAAGTACCTCTCAGCTAGCCAAGTGCTTTAATAGTTTGTGCCACGCTGATATTCCCAAGTAGCTAATTTGAACCAACCATTTATGTGGACCAAGAGGAAGAGAGATCAGAGTACTTAACGTAGACATGGATAAGCACTTGACTGGTGATCTGAACCAACTGCTGCTCTGTGGAAGAAGACATCTTGTGATCCACTCCTACAGCATTCAGTCTATTCAGGCTTGGATAAAAGAGTACATCTTATAGTGTACAGCCACGAAGAACTGGGTTTGTGTATTGAAAGTTTGGCAGCAATAGACCAAACACCTATCAAAATCAATGGCTGACCAAGACACAGCCTTCTAACCATTTGCCCAATCAATACAGTAAAGGACTAAGTAAGGCCTGTTGGTGTGCAGTCTTGCTGAGCTGAATGAAATAATTGTTCTTATGCTGAAGGAATACATCGACGAGAACCCTCTCTTGATTATCAAGACTAGATCAGGCATACTTCATTACACAGGAATATCCTCAAATGTTCCTATTTAACTTTTCTATATAACCCCTTTACATCAAAACGACTGGAATGTGGCAAAAATGGTGCCGATCTCTTTGTTGGCTGTAAGTTTGCTCATGGCCTTACAAGAAGGATGGCCTCAAATGGTTAGAGTTTGTAAATGAGAGAGCAAAAAACAAAAAAAACCCCAAAAAATGACAGCTCCAGGCACTGGTTAATTTTCAACAGACAACCACCCTGTGAATCACCAGGAGATGGCCATATCTCTCCAAATGCTATGCTTTATGTTTCTAATGCCTTAAAAAGTGTGGGTATCACCCACATGCAAGTGAATGAAGTGCTAGGAGGAAGAGTAAGATGAGATTTATTCACAAAGAGGATCAAAAAGTCCTGCTCTCCTGACAGGCTCCTGACCCACCTGGATGCTTCTGACAACTGGATGTGGGATGAGAGAGACTCTGAAAAAAATGATGTTTAACTTTATCAAGTTAGCAGAGTCATCGTCAGCAGCAATGCCACTGAATGGCGCTTTGAAAAAGCCTGACGATGCCCATCATATCCTACTTCTTCTACCCGTCGGTACCACCGAGGCTGGACTTGGCTGAACCTCAGCATATTCTACTAAGCATGGGTTCTCTTCATACTCCTCTGGAAGCCCAGTTGGGTTTGACAGTACACTGGGTGAGGACGGAGTTTTACAGAATCAAGGGCTGGAGTCATAAGTCTATGAAGAGTAGTAATTTTCTTTGTCCTTTTCTAAGCCTATCCAGGTTTGTTTGTTCACTTGTATGAAATCAAGCCATGTCAGTCAAAAAAAATCTAATTTTTTGTCCTAATTTAGGGAGTAAGATTTATCTTTCTATCTTTTTCCTTTTCTCTAGGTATTTATCTCCCTTGGGCGGAATGAAAAACAAAACAAAAACCAATTTTTTGGTTGCAAATTTTATAAGCTACAAAGGCTGTGATTTATTTCTAAATTTTTAGAATAGTATTCAGAAACAAATTAAATGACAAAACATACATACATATCACAGTTATTCATGGAACTACAGAGCATAGGAAGGGACTTTGGAAGTACTTGAATTCATCCTTCTCTGAAAGCTGGAATAATTTCTCAAATAAAAAAACAAAATTTAATACTAATGAATCTTCAAAAAGTCTCAGTTCAAAAAGTACCCCACAGTAAAAATGACAAAAAAGTTTCTCAAATTTGGAAAAAACTCAGGGCAATTCAGTCTAATTCCTGATAATTCTATTTTGTGAAAGGAAAGGAAAGTATAGACAATAAAGAAAGTCAATTCCTCCATCATTTCTGACCAACTCTCAAAAGAAAGAGAATATGATTTTTTTTAGGAAAAAAACAAAGATATATAATAATTGTCTTTTGCTTCTACTCTCCTTGATTCATCTGCTTGTCTGCCAATATTATGTAGATTTGGTTCATTATTTTCTAAACGGTCTGCAGTGGTTTAGGAGCACAGTAGGTTATGAGTTGGGCTGTTCACCATAAGCTCAGCAGTTCAAACCACCAATTGCTCTATGGGAGAAATATGGGGCTTTCTACTCTTATAAACAATTATAGACTTGGAAACCCATGGAGTGGTAGAATCTAGTCTGTTCTACATGGTCGCAATGAATGAGTTGACTTGATCGCAGTTGAGTTTGGTTTGAGTGGTAAATGGTTAAATAACCAGTTTCTAATAAAAAGGGCAGCTGCTTAAACTCAGCAGCTGCTTTGCAGAAGATGTGGTAGTGTTTTCAAGAAAGATTACAACCTTGGGATCTCCACTGGTCAGTCTACTCTTTCCTCCAATGTTGTTAAGAGTTGGAATTGATTCAATAGCAGTGCTTTTAATTTGGGTTTTATAACAATTATAATCTGTATTACTAATCAAGCTTTAATACATTCTGGTACTGCTATGGTTACATGTTTTTGTAGTAATTACATAATTTCATGTCAACCTGAAGATATAAATGTGTAGAGGTGGACTCTAGCCTGTCAATCAGGTCACAGTCTGATGGTGGCTCCTTGTGGGCGTGGCCTTCCAATAAGGAGAGTTCTGGGAACCTCCCTCTTTCTCTGTCTTTATTGTCCTGCTGACTGGCTTGAGTTGCTGCCAGTCCTGTGATGCTGCCATCGCCATTTGGTTCTACGTGACTTTGCACCCACCAGCCTGTGATCTTCCTGCATTCTGCATTGTTGCATGTGTCCACATGAGTCTGAAGAGGGACTTGTGAAGTAATATCAAATTTATGGACTAGTATTGGACTTAGGCACTTAATGTGGATGGGGCTGGGATGTTTGCTTAGTACAGAATTACTTCGCGATATAAATCTTTTTTTTACACATGAGTATCACTGGATTTGTTCTCTAGTCAAATTGGCCTAACATAATTTTCTACTCCAATTAACTGTTTTCTTTCCTGATAAGGATTAATCTTTGTATCCAACACATGTTGATCTGGTAGGTGATTGACAAAGTATTGTAGCCTAAAACATTACAGCCTAAAGAATGTCAATAGTGAATTATGAACAGAAAAAGAAAAGCAGCAAATAGTATAAGTGGTCAAAGGCTATTCTAAGTGTCTTACATAGTAAATGATACACTTATATAATAAATATAATTCTTATCCCTGTTTCACCTGCGGAGAGGGAAGCCCAAGCAGTGAAGTAAATAACTTGTCCAAGATTACACCTAGTAAGTGGAGGAGTCAACATTTACCCAGAAAGTCTTACTGCAGTGTCCATGCCTTCAATAATTATTAATTTTGTTTCTTTGTTTTGGTATCACTGCCCCCTAGTGGTCGTGGGAGCTACCCAGTCTTGCTCCTGGAAAGTTGCTGCTGGATTTGAACTGCCAAGCCAATGGGCCACAGTCCCGCACTCAACCACTATGCCACCGGTGCTCAGCTCAATAATTATTTTTATACCTTTAATAATTATTAACAGTCATTAAAAATCTCTCTAAAATTGTTTAATTAATCAGAAGGACTTCGTACATATTTTCAAGGTTTCCCAGCAAGAGATGGTTATTCCACTTTAAGGCTACTCGCATCCGAGAAAGCTCTTGATAATCTGACCTTCCTCTAACGCCATTCTTATGGTCCCATTCTCCAAGAACTATACAGACTATAGTGCTTTATAAATGACAAGTGATGTCCTACTGGTAGAGTGAAACCAGATTAGTAAAGATGAGTTAAGTCAAAATGGAGGGTAATAAAAATATGTGTTTTGTTATATTAATATGCTTTTACTATGTCTGATACAAAAGTGTTTTTTACAGAAAAGCTTGAAAATCTTACACCAAATTGTACTGTTTTAACCCAGCAAGTACCCATAAATGCTTGTTACCTAAATCAATGAATATGTTTAGCTCACTGTATTTATAAAATGTATAGATATCCTTTAGTAAATCAAATTTGATTTACTAGGGTTTTTAGGACTTGGTAAAGTAAGGAAAATTAAGGCTATCTAATTATGGTCTAAGCTATGTTAAGCAAAATACTTTCAAAAGCACCAACATCAGACACCAACAATGGCTTACCCCTACGTCCAGGATACACATGGGGATAGTATTCATAATAAAGGTCTGGCTGATCAAGATTTCCGAAGGGTTCAAATTCCATTTCCGCATTCTGAAAAAGGCTCAACTTTACCAATAGTGCCAGTCTCACAAACCAGAGCTAAAATGACAAAAATAGAATGAAAACAGTAAGTTATTTTTATATCTAAAAAATAATGAAATTCTCATTTCTTATTACTTTTGTATTAGAAATTGAGTCCTCATATTAAGCAAGGGCAAAATCAACTTTTATACCTTGACTATCTGCATAATTATATATTTATAAGCATAGTCTTGAACTTATTAATTGTGCATATGATTGTGTTTGGTTCCATTAATTAAGCCCACAAAAACTTATAGGGTGGAAATATGTACAAAACTATGCTATCTAGGTGTTAGAAAGATTAAAATATGGGGCTGAGCCTCGGTGGCGTAGTGGTTGAATGCGGGACTACAGCCCACGGGCTTGGTTCATATCCAGCAGCAGCTCTTCAGGAGCAAAGCTGGGTAGCTCCCATGACCACCAGAGGGTAGTGATTGCCCCCCCCCCCAACAAAACAAAACAAAAAGACAACCACAAAAAGAAAGATAAAAATATGCCATCCCTCTTGAAGGAAGTTGGTTGAGAAAGTCTGCTGAGGGAGGAGAGAAGCTAAATGCACAAAAATAAATTAAGTGGAAAAGTGATAGTGGATTGGAGGAAGGGAATGCAGGAAGGATTAGGGATAGACTGTGGATAAAACAGTGTTTGAGAAAAGCACAGACAAAACTAACCAGAAGCTCACCAGGGAGAGAAGTGGTGGGTAAAGGCATGGAGACTGGGAAGCATGCGATGTGTCTGAGGACTGCATACTACCACACTGGCGAGGATACACAGTACATTTAGGAAAATGATGGAAATTAATAAAGTGAAAGAGGTGCCAAACCAGAGATATTTAGATATAAAAGGTATCTCACATATGACCTAATTCAATCTTCTCATTTTACCAATGAGATACAAATGAAGCCCACAAGGAAGTGATTGTTCAAGATCACACACATCATCAGAAATATCATTAAAAGGCGGGAATCAAACCAAGTCTAACATCCTTTTCATTATAGCTTGATGTTTATGGTCATGCTGTAGGGTGTTGTGCATATATGATGAGAAGCTTAAATTGGATTTGGGGGACCATGGGAAGCTATGGATAGTTTTTTGTAGGAAAGTGAAATGACCAAAACTATGCTTTAGGAAAATTACCATAGTTTTCGGCCAAAAGATGAACCTGACCATAATGTGCACCCACTTTTTGGAGCAGCAAACAAGAAAAAATAGTCTGAACCACATAGTGCCAGTATACTAAAATATTTATTAAAATAAAGCATCCATTTATTAAAATAAAATAAAATATTAAAATAAAAGTAAACTCAACAGTGGTGTTAAATACCATCATCATTAACAAATGAGGGGAGGCTTGTGCTGTGCTGATCATATGACCTGAATGACATTGAGACTTCAGGAGGCGGGACTTCCCTGAACACACAGCAATCCACAGTACGCAAATAGTGAGTGGGCACATGGGATCATAAACAAATGTTCTGGGGTACCACATTTTCAGACTATAAGACATATCCTCGTGTCCCCCTCCCCCAACACACTTTTTGGGGAAAAAATGCTTCATATGGTCTGACAAACATGGTGGCTTTGGCAGAAGATTATTGAATGAATTTTAATAGAAAGCCTTGAAATAATTTCACATGAGTCTGTCAGGGTGCAGCATAGCACCAATGAAACATACAACTTTCCTCTAGTTCTTTAATACTTCCCCTTCCCCCTACCATCATGACTCCAGTTCTATTTTATAAATCCGGCTAGACTAGAGCACGTATACTGGTACAGATAAGAACTGGAAACACAGGAAATTCAGAAGAGATAAACCCTCACGAACAATAATGAGAATAGTAATATAGGAGGGGAAGGAGAAGGTGGGGAGAGAAAAGGGAACTGATCACAATGATCTACATATAACCCTAACCCAGGGGGAGAACAGAAAAGTGGTGAAGGGAGACATCCACCAGTGTAAGATATGAAAAAAATAACAATAATTTATAAATTATCAAGTGTTCATGAGGGTGAAAAGGTGGGGGAGGGAGGGAAATGAGCTGATACCTGATGCTCAAGTAGAAAGAAAATGTTTTGAAAATGATGATGGCTGTAAATGTACAAATGTGCTTGACTCAATGGATGTATATATGGATTGTGATAAGAGGTGTACGAGCCCTGCCACAGTGATTTTTTTTAAAAAAAGAAAGACAGATTTTCACATGGGAGGCTAAAGCAATATTTTTATGAGGACCTGAATTGATAGTAGTAAAGAATTTGATTAATATGAAAAATAATAACCAAGACTTAACAAACCAGTGGATCGAGAGTGAAGGAGATGCAGCATCTCAAATTTTAAGTGCTTTATCTTATCTCAATCATGAAGTCTTAGTCGGAAGAGATTAAAGAACAATGAACACTCTTTAAACAAACAAACAAATTCCTCCGGCCTCTTCAAAGTTGTTCCCTTCAAAAACTCTTTCTTGTTTTGGGGTAACTTACTTTGCTTCATTCTGGGAGCATCGCTTAAAAGTTAGAATAAGTTATAAGGGTGAACTTTTGAAAGCTTTTTCAGCTTGTTTTCCTGAAAGAAGTTTCCTTTCTTTTACAAGGAAACTTCTGTTAACTTTTTTTTTAATTGAAGAGAAAGTGACTCTAATTACCCAGAACTCTGAACTGGTTCATTTCATTTCAACCTTCCAGAGAGAAACTGAACCCACTGAAGGCCCTGCTATAGGAAGGAAACGAAACCCATGGCATAATACCATCACGCTTCTGGGACAGACCTAACCAACCAATGAGATCGCTTTTCTACTAGCCCTCAACACACCTCAGAATCTGCCACAACTGAGCACCAAGCTCTAATCCGAAGAGGTAGAACTTAACTGCCATCCTTTTCACATGTGTGAGCTTTACTATGGAGATCAGACACGTGGACCCTTGGCTTCTACCACGTGTACTTTTTAACATGGTACTGTGAGACTCCTAATTCTTATCAGTGTAATACGTGCCTTACAATATAATACATAAAATATAATTAGGTAGGTATGAACTAGAGTAATCTCATAGCAAAATTAAACAGCATATGAAACATAAACTTTTTGCTCTAAAATAATTCTTACTCTTATGAAAGATTACATTCCTTTCCCTGCCCCCAAATTATGACAAGTCAAATACAAAGACAGGAAATCTGTACGTGCTTTACCTGCAACGAATCTGTTGTGTGACTGGTAGGCAGCCCATTCTTGCCATAGCCTTGACCGTGGGCTGTAAGGAGGCGCCCACATAGGTCAACTGCTGCTCTCCAGTTTTTGCTGTTCTGAAAAGACACAATGAAATAAATCACCCAAACACACACAACCCAACACACCCACTAAAGCATGATTGCTTGCCTTGCCATTAGTAGAAATGACAAGGTCAGTCAGGGAGCTGATAGAAGAATGCCATTTCTCAATGCTGATGTGTAATTAGGCAATAAGGGGAGCCAACCATTGGATACAGTTTAAGATGAACAAGTCTTAAAAATAGTAACATTTAACAATGGTTACAACAGAAGAAAGAAACTTATTGGAAAGTTCCCTATCTCTCTGTGAAATCTGTCTGGTGGTTTTCCTTTTATTGCAAGGTAGCTATCTTGTGATTTCTGTCCATTTAAAATCAGTAGTTTAATTTTACGTTGTGCACTGGATGCATTAATTTGTCAAGATTTGAATGCAACTATACAAGTGGTTCTATAAGTTTACTATAATTCTATTTTAGTATATGAGCTGCTGAAGTGAGCACAATAATTCTACCAGTGTAAAAAAAATCAATGAACTATGCTAATATTACATGCAAAATAGGTGACATTTGGCACACAGCATACATCCATATTATTTCATTTTATAACTGAAACCACGGAAATGCTAGTTTATATTTACATACCATCTCATTAATTTGGACTCTTGCATTTACTTTTGTAAATGGACAGGAAAACGTAATCAGAGGATGCTTTAAACATTTTAAGAATCTGAAAGTGAATGCTCAATATATTTTGCCAACAGAATTGTTTTTAATATTTCATTGTGCCTATTTATCCAGTCAGCAGATATGCTTAAGTATTTCTTTCCTGATAAGAGTCTGCACACGGCTTCGTGGGTACGATGATGAATGGATGCTCCATTCATGGCCCAACTCAGACTTAGGACCTAGGTGAGGGGGCGGCAAGCTGTGGGCAGCTCCAGTGCCATATGCGGCTGTTTCAGTGTGTACATTTGGCTCTGAAGTAAAACGGGAACATTTTAAAAGTACATTACTCATATAATGGTGATTTCATTTGTTTGTAAAACCATATTTATGACTCTTGAATAACTTTTAAATTGTGGTGAGAGACAGGATTGACTTTTCCATTTCAAAAGTTTGTCTAACTGCTCTTGAGCAAGGGAGACATACACTAAACAATACTTTTTCCCCAAATTAAACAATTTTGTGTACATGTGAAGTGCCTCTTGAGTAAGATGTATAAGATGTCCTGGCAGTACATAACGGGGTGGCCTCATTTCCCTCTGTGGGATCCAGCCCCACATCCAGACGGGTTCTTAGGGGTGGTTGTGTAATTCAGGGGTAAAATTACAGAGACATCGGACAAGGGATTCAAGGGCTCGCATCTTCTGATGGAGAACAGAACCAGAATGAGGTAGTAATCTATTCTCCCCAGTTTCATATAATCTTGGGCATGCAAGCCACGATAAGCACATACATAACAGGAAGGGGTTCTATTAGAGGTATATACCTATGAGGGGGATGAACTAGGGGTACATATGCAATAGGAAGGGGAGGTGTAGAGACATACATGTGGCAGGAAGGTACATATGTGACAAGATGCATGGATTCTAGCATCAAGATGACAGTCTAACCTTGGTTGTGTCTGAGCTGGCTTGACTTGAGGTGTCTTTGAGCTCTTCTCCAGGGGAACAATCCATAATCCTATCAGAAGGGAGTGGGCCCCCTTAGGGTGGGACAATAGACAGGATCTGATTTCTTTCAATGGCAGACAACCTTCAACCATGTAGCTTTTAAGCAGCTGACTTTTAAGTGTACATAGTAGCAACCATGGGCTTGCAAGTACCTTAAGATTGGCATTATTGTGGGGGGATACTTGGGGGGGAATAACTTTTACTTAGGAGAATGTGAGTGGAATGCATTTCCAACCCGGGTATGTGAAAGTCTCCCTCCACAGAAGCCCCAGTTTCCCAGACTGCTTAATATATGAATGTAGAGAATTTGCTCACATACACTGTCCTCTGGAGTAGCAATTACGAAAGCTTTCTTAAGGTATGATACTTAATGTGAGCCCTGCAGGATGACTAGAAATAGGCCAGCTCAAGAAAGAGGAAGGAGAACAGCGTGAGTGAAGACTTGGTGGTGATAGAGGAGAATGAAATGGTAGGCAGGACCTCAGGAGCCATGTGAGAGGTTCTGGATTATTTCTTCTGGATAATGGGAAACTATTGATGGCCTTTAAGCAAGAAAGCGACATGATCGCATTAAAAACAACAAAAAAAACCCCAAGTATACACATGAGTATGATACACACCTGTTTTACATACTAGTCACTCATGCAGTGTTCTTCGTGAAGAATATTCTACACACCAGGTAAAATCTAAGTGGCCACGATACAGAAAACATCGGGACCTTTTTATTTTAAATTAAAAAAGATTTTTTTTTTTTTTTAGGTATCACTGCCCTCTGGTGGGAGTGGGAGGCCCAGCCTTGCTCCTGGAGAGCTGCTGCTGGATTTGAACCACCAAGCCAGTGGGCTGCAGTCCCACACTCAACCACTACGCCAAGTGAAAAATTATTCCCTAACTTTCCCTCACATACCCTGAAATATCTTTATTTGGGTTTCCTCTGAAATACAAGCTAATTTATATACCATCACATTGGGAGAAACTGTTGTAGCAGAATAAAAACCATGCTGTGGTCTCAGTGTGGCAAGGGCTGTACATTGTGTATGCCATGTAACCTTGAGAAGTCATTGTGAATATCTCATCTGGATATGTTAACATGAAATAACAATCATAAAAACATAGTGCCCACTGCGAACTAGACATGAAATATGTTAATACAGCAGGTAAGAGTTTCTAGAATTATTACACAAATTGTTGTTCCACATTAAAAAAAATAATGGTGTCAGCAAGATTCAACACTGCCTCCTTGTGGAACAATCCTGACTTTGTCTTCTGTGTGTGTATGGGAACCTGCACCTTAGTGACGGTGTAACCTGTACAGAAAGACTATGATGAACTTAATCACATACATTTAAGGATCCTCAGTGTATTTTTGAGGCTTACTATCTTATTTCCTTTTATCACTGAATACACCATTGTATGCATGAACCACCATATGTTTACTCATTCACCTTTTGAAGGACATTGTATCCAGTTATTGGGAATTACGAATATTGCTGCTATAAACAGTTTTTATGTGGACATAACTTTTCAACCTATTTTGACTATTCAGCCTACTCAAATAGGTTGAAAAGTTATGTCCACACAAAACTCTGCCAGTCACCTTTCAGAATGAAGATTGTGGGTAAAGGCAAAGTGTTTAAAGAAGGAGAAAAATTAACAAGTATTGGAAAAAAACAGAGAAACATAATAGGAAAACCTAGCCAGGTTGACGGCCTATATGTGGTGGATATTTATGAATATTTAGTTGTGGGATTTCTTCAGCAGGATTCAGCTATGAACTAGCTCTCTTTGGTCTTGAAGTATAGTCAGATAGCATGACACTCCTAGCCATAATCCTTTCTGTAATGTATTATAAATTCTACAGTTGCTATGCCTCTGGTTATAAGGCATTCGGGAGTGAGTTTGCTGGTACATAAATGGGCAGGATAAATATAGTGCCTGTGTTTAATCAGGATGGCAGGGATGGAGGGCACACATAGGCTCAACCAGGACTTCTACTCATTAAGGTGGCTGTGGCTACTGCCACTGCCAAGTGCCCAATCTGTGCTCAACAAAGACATCAATAACATAATGCTGAGCCACTCTTTGAAGATACCAACCAGCAATCTGGGAGCTGCCTGATTATTTGGGGCTACTCTCTCCTTGGAATGGGCAGTTGCTATGGATATAGACCTGCCTTCCCTATATGGAGTGCTTCTGCCCAAATGGTCATTGATGGCTTTATAGAAGCAGCTGGCTTGATAGAATGATGAAATGGTCTTATACAGATAGCTATGGAGGCAGCTTGGTGGCAATACTTTGCAAAGTTGGGCAGTGCTCTCCAGGAAGCTGTATATGGGAACACAGTCCTTTTCTGAGGGGTTGGGAGTGGTTGCCAGACACCATCTAATTCTGGTCTCCAGGTTGTGGAAGTTGATGTTTGCATGGTCCAGTAATTTACTGGACTAAATATTTCCACATACTTTTCATTTTCATCATTCTTCTTTCCTCTGGAGGAACAGAGATCAATAATTGTCTCCTACGAAGTTGTTCATAAGTTTTTAAGACCCCGGTCACTATTGAGCAAAGTTGGATGTACCTCAATATCTTTGTGGGCTGCATTATACCAATCTGCTTCAGTGTGCCCAAGATGAAGGTCTTGAGCTCCCAGACCCAGAAAGTCAATTCGCTCAAGGTGTTGCTTATGTCTCCCTATTCGGAGGAATTAACTGTGAGGAAAATTCAAAGATATATGGAAACAATTATTTCAATGAACTAATTTCAACTCAGTTTCAACAATCCTGAGACCCAGGAAGGAACTAGAAAGTAGTTGACTATCACTACTACTGCTGTGAAAAGGATCACACCAGGTCTTGGATAGAGGGGTAGAACAATGTGGTTCAGACTCAAAATGATAAAGAAGATCAGTTTTATGGTCAGATAAGTGATGGTGTGACCCTCCAGGCAATGGCCCTTGGTCACCTAGTAGGTGTGGAACTATCTTAACCTCTTATTAGAATTAACCATTAAGGTAAAAAGTGTAGCATTTACCCAAAACAAAGTTCAGAGGAATGAGAAAGAAACAAGAATGAGAATAAGATATACAGGGAGTGATATACATGCTAAGTGATCATCTATTGAGATTACAATGTTGAGAAAAAATGTGTATAAATCACTGAAGATAAAATTGACTATTTGCTCTGTAAGCCACCCAATTCACAGTAAAAAGGCAAAAAAAAAAAAAAAAAAAAAAAGGTGCGGTAATGGCATGCGCTACTAATGCTGAAGTAGCTGGCATGGACAACTAGAAGACCTTAGTTGTGACCGTGGGAGAAAAAAAGCAACTGAAATAATTGAAGCATACAGTCCTTGTGTGTGTGACAGAATTGAAATTCATCATTTTCTTTGTTCTCTTCTCTGAGAGAATTGCGCATTAATGTTGCGAGAAATATAGAAAAGCATTTTTTTTGGGGGGGGGGCATCATTACCCTCTGGTGGTCGTCGGAGCTACCCAGCGCTGCTCCTGAGAGCTGCTGCTGGATTTGAACCACCAAGCCTGCGGGCAGCAGTCCCGCACTCAACCACTTACACCACCAGGGCTCAGCCCTAGAAAAGTATTTATAATAACCCCAACCCATTCTTATTCAGTTGATTGCAACTCATGGCTACTCATGCATTACAGCGCAGATCTGAGGTACAGCATTTTCTTGGCTGCAATCTTTATGGAAGCAGACAGACAGGCCTTTCTTTGTTAGTACCCCTGGGAGTGTTTAAACTGCCAACCATTAGTTTAATAGTCAAGCACAAATGGTTTATGTCATCAAAGGAAATGAAATTGTGATAGTACGATACATTTTTTTACATTATGATAAAACAGGCACATGGATATGATATAGAACACAGACAATGATGAGTAAATTCCAGATATTAATGAACCCTTATCCACTCAGTCAGCAAAGATGTGCCAGGTACTGTGCTGGAATATCATGTCAGACAAGGAAAATCTCAATGCCAAATTAAAAAGATTAAACTTTATTTACAAGTTGGAAGTGGAAACTATTTTTAAAAAATTATTTTATTGGGGGCTTATACAACTCTTATCAAAATCCATACATCCATTGTGTTAAGCATATTTGTACATTTGTTGTCATCATCATTCTCAAAACATATGCTTTTTATTTGAGTCCTTGGTATCAGTTCATCATTTTCCCCTCCCTTCCTCACTATCCTTCCTTCACAAACCCTTGATAATTTAAAAATTATTATCAGTTTTTGTCTTACACGGTCCAATGTCTCCCTTCACCCACTTTTTTGTTGTCTGTCCCCATGGGAGAGGGTTATATGTAGATCCTTGTGATGGGTTTCCCCTTCCTCCTCCACGTTCCCCTTCCCCTCCTGGTATCTTCACTCTCATTCTTGGTCCTGAAGGGGTTTATCTCTCCTGGATTCTGTTTCGAGTTCTGACCTGTACCAGTGTATATTCTCTGGTCTAGCCATATTTGTAACTTAGAATTGGGATCATGATAATGGGGTGGAGGAAGTATTAAAGAACTAGAGGAAAGTTGTATGCTTCATCGGTGTTACACGGTACCCTGACTGGTTCATCTCCTCCCTGCGACCCTTCTGTAAGTGAATGTACAGGCAACTCACTATTTCTAAGGAAGTAAGTTCAAAATAAAAGTCCTAGAAAAATTAAACAAGTGGTCATGTACAACTAATATAAATAGGGCCAGCTAAAGAAATGTAAATAGCTAGAGGCTATTTCAATAGTTCAGTTCCAAAGAGAGAACATTTACTACACCAGCAGTGGAGGGTCAGAGATGGGAAGAAAGCAGAAGAGAGACTAAAAAAGGTTGAATAGATTTTGGTGACTACCCAGATTCAAAAACTCATTCACAGCTATTGAGTCATTTCAGACTCATAGTGCCCAGAACTGCCCCTGTAGGCTTCTGAGACTAAACCTTTACAGGAGCATAAAACCCCACCTTTCTACCATGGAACAACTACTGCCAATTCTGACTCCTTTTAGACCAGAATGGAATTTCGGATTGGGATTCTGCAGCTATAAATCTTCACAGGAACAGAAAACCTCATCTTTCTGCTAGAAAGCAGCTGAAGGTTTCAAACTGTGACCTTGTCATTCGCAGCCCAATTCATAATCCACTAATGTCACCAGGTTTCACATGGGAAGTGGGCCCTCCTCAAGTACTCCCCCAATACAAGAACACTTTGTTCTAATAATTCAGCAGTATGAGATGCTCACCTTCCCAACATGATCACTGAGGACAAAGCAGATGCATAAGAAATGTGGTGAAGAAAGCTGATGGTGGCCAGCTATCAAAAGATAGAGCACCTGGGGTCTGAAAGGCTTGAAGATAAACAAATAGCCATCTAGGTGAGAAATAACAAAGCCCACTTGGAAGAAGCACACCAGCCTGTCCCAACACAATAGAGAGAAAGTGGGAACATAAGCAAAAATAGTGAAGCAGGCTGATAATGCTCGGCTATCAAGGGATATAGAGACTGGGGCCATAAAGGCTTGAAGATAAACAAGCAGTCATCTAGCTGAGAAGCAACAAAACCCTCATGGAGGAAGCACAGCAGTCTGGTTGATCACGAGGTGTTGAGGGGATCAGTTATCAGGCATCAAAGAACAAAAAATCATTCATTGTCAATGAGAGGGAGTTCAGAGTGGGGACCCAAAGCCAAACTGTAGGCAACTGGACATTCCATCACAGAAGACTCTTGGGAGGGGATGAGCCAGTCAGGATGCAGTGCAGCAATGACGAAACTGCAATGCTCGTCTAGCTCTCGAGACCTTCCTCTCGACCTTCCTCTCCCCCACTATCATGACCCCAATTCTACATTGCAAATTCGGCTGGACCAGAGGATGCACAGTGGTACAGATAGGAACTGGGATCACAGGGAGTCCAAGATAGAAGAATCCCTCAGGACCAGTGGTAGGAAGGCCGATAATGGGAGGATGGCAGGAAAGTCGGGTAGAAAGGGAGAACAGATTACAAGTATCTACATATAACCTCTCCCATCAGGGATGGACAATGGAGAAGAGGGTGAAGGGAGACGTTGGATGGTATAAGATATGACTTAATAATAACAACTTAGACATTATCAAGGGTTAATGCGGGAGGGGAGCAGCGAGGTCAGGGGTAAAATGAGTGGATACTAGGGGCTCAAGTAGTAAGCAAGTGTTTTGAGAAGGATGAGGGAAACAAATGTACAAAAGTGATTGACACACTGGATGTATGTGTGGATTGTGATAAAAGATGTATGAGCCCCCAATAAAATGATTTAATAACTAAAAAATGTCACCAAGTTTCTTCAGAAGACATAGAAAACTCACTTCCACTGAGTCTATTATGATCATGGTGACCCAACAGTCAGAATATATATTTTGCTATCAGGTGATTCCAACTTGTTCCCACTCATAGTGACCCTACGTGCACCAGAATAAAACATTGCCTGGTCCTGCACAATCATCACAACTATTCTTATGATCGAGGCCACTCTTGCAGTCACTATGTCAATCCATCATCAAGGCCCTTCTTTTGGCAAGTATGATGTATGTCTTCAGGGACTGGTCTCTCCTGATAACATGTGCAAAGGACTTGAGATGAAGTCTCTCCATCCTTGCCTCCAAGGAGCAACCTGGCTTTTCTTATTCGAAGATAGATCCGTTTGTTCTTCTGGCAGCTCACAGTACTTTCAGTATTCTTTGTTAACACCATAATTCAAATGCAGCAATTTTCCTCAGTTTTCCTGATTCAGTGTTGAATGTTCACATGCACAAGAGGTTATTGAAAATACCATGGCTTGGATCAGGCTAACCTTAGTCCTTAAAGGAACATCCCCGTTTTTCAATACTTTAAAGAGTTTTTGTGCAGCAGATTTACCCAATGCAACACTTTTTTTGATCTATTGTTTTCATGAGCATTAATTGTGGAGCCAAGAAAGACAAAATCTTGACAATTTCAACTTCACTGCTTATGTTCCCTAGTGGTCCACTTGTGAGGATTTGGATTTTCTTAACAACTAGTTGTATTCCACACTAAAAACTGCAATCCTTGATCTTCATTAGCAAGTCCCACCAGTTGGCTTCAGTTTTCTCAATCAAGGTTGTGTCATTTACCTATCGTAGGTTGTTAATAACCCTTCCTCCAATTTTGACACTGAAATTTCTTCTTCATATAGTCCAGCTTCTTTGATTATCTTCTCAGCATACAGAGTGAATAAGTATTGTGAATGGATACACCCTGATGCACACCTTTCCTGATTTTGAACCACACAGTATTCCCTTGTTCAAACTCCCTCAACTACTTCTTGATCTATATACAGGTTTCAAATGAGCATGATTAGGTCTTGTGGAATTCCCATTTTTCTCAAGGCTATCTAGTTTGTTATGGTCCACACCGGCATATAGCCAATGAAACACAAGTAAACATCATTCTGGAATTCTCATGAGAATACATATAGTAAAGAATGAGTTCAGTGACAGTCCCTTCTACGGAAGAAGATGACAGAGGTGAATGTAGCACTCTGGGTAAGTCTTGAATAATACAAATTGAGGAGAAAGAGTAGACAGTGAAAGATTGAGGGAGGTCCAAAAGGAAGAAAAAACAGGTCTTTGTAGTGTTTCTAGAACTCAGATCCAAAGAGTATTATTACAAGCAATATGAAAGGTGGGAAAGCAATTTTGCTAGTAAAATAGCCTCAATGTCTGGTTCCTGGGAATTGAAAAAATAGTTACGATGTGTGTAAATGGTGAAGTAAAGGTATCAATAAGTGCTCGCTTTGGCAGTGTATACACTGAAAGGTATCAGTAAGTGTAGCTTATTTATTCAATAAGCTTAACTGGCAAAGTGGTCTTACCTGTTTTATCAATGGGATAAACAGAAACACTCCATAAGGAGAGTTACTAAAAATCTATAGGACAGCACATCTAGCATATGCTTGCTGAAGGGAATACTCTGCTAACAGAGCAAGGTAGGGAGAAAGGCCTCCCAAATATTAAGGAATATTAAGAGGAAATATTAAGACAAACACATGACAGAGCTAAAAACCTTATAAGACAGAGTTAATTCTCTAAATTTGTGAAAATGTTAAGAAAAACAAAAGAACAAAAACCTGTTTAGTGGACACAGTGAATTCCTGGTGCTAGAACATGGTGCCTAAAGGATATGAGAGGTTGTAGAGAAGTAGCCTAGGTGAAGTTAGAAGGGTAGGTGGGGCAGTCACCTAATCTGGTGTAAATTTGAGGATTAAGAGTGTAGGGTGTCTCCAATCTGG
>PVJH01030831.1:0-24386 GCA_004026705.1 Nesogale talazaci
TTTCCCTGTGGGTGTGGGATGTTGGCCCCTCCCCCAGCCTGTTCTCTGCCATGCCCACTTCTAGAGAGGGAGCCCATCAGACTCTGGTTGCTTCCAGCTCTGTAGCTCTCTCTTTTCTTGCATCCACTCTGTCTTACAGGGTGTTTTGTGGTAGGAACTGCTTGCCCACTCGGGTTTCTGTGAAGACTAGACCAGTACTTTCCACCCCCCACAACCCCGGGGATGCCTTCTTATGGTCACATTTCTTTGGTATATAAACCCGTTCCTTATACCTATATGCGTGTCTCTGAAATTTTGTTCCTCTTGTCCACCCGGACTAACACAAAGTGATATCATTTCTGATATCACCTGGATCTCAGCTGAAAGCAGAGAATACCAGGAAGATGTTTGCTTGCATTTTATTGACTACTCCAAGGCATTTGTGTGGATCTTAACAAACTAGGGATAGCCTTGAGAAGAAGAGGAATTCCAGAACATTACATTGTGGTCATGTGGAATTTATACATGCATCAAGGGGAAGTTATGTGAACAGAAAAAGGGAATACTGCATGGTTTAAATAGGAAAGGTGTGCCACAGGTTTGTATCCTCTCACCATACTTATTCAATTTATCCCTATAATGCTGGAATTTTTGATTTCAGGAAAAATTTTTGTCTTTATTCTTTGCTTTCATGTTTATCAATATATAACAATGAAAATTTATTTTAAAAATATAAAATTTGCAATATTTTAAAATGTAACCAAATTGTCACATTCATCCTTGGATTCGTCACAATCATCCATTGTCTCACTTGTCCATAAATGTTACAAAATCATCACGCTCAGTGTTATAGGGTTAAACTCTGAGAGGCTGGCTGATATGAGGAAGAATGTGGTATCAGGGTTGGAGGAATGTTTATTAATATATGCAATATACAGATGATACGGGTTTGCTTTCCAAAGGTGAGAAAGACTTGAAGCACTTTCTAATGAAGATTAAGGACTGCAGCTTTCCATATGCATTACAACTTAATGTAAAGAAGACAAATCCTCCCAATTGGACCAATAAATGACATCATGGTAAATGGAGAAAATATTAAAGTTGTCCAGGGTTTTTCCTTGCTTGGATTCACAATCAGTGTTCATGAAAGCAGCAGCCAGGAGCTCTAAAGACACATTGCATGGGGTGGATCTGCTGCACACGACCTTTTCAAAGTGTTGAAAGGCAAAGGTGTTAGTCTGAGGATAAAGGTGACTCTGCCCCGTGCCATCTGCATGTGAAGTGTGGACACTGGATCAGGAAGACTGAAGAAGAATCCATTTGTTCGAATTATCTGCTGACAAAGAAAATTTCAAGTACCATGGACTGTCAAAAGAGCAAACAACTATTCCTTGGAAGGAGTACATTTAGAATGCTCCTTTGAGGCGGGGATTGAAAGAGCTGTACACAGGGTCTCCAGGAGGCAAAACTGGCTCACTTAGACCTAAGGACAGCAGCTTCACCTTTGTAGCTTCCCTGCATTTCACTTGGGCTCCCAGAACTGCCACACACCCACTTTCAGATGGGCCTTTGTACTTTCTTGGTTTCTTCAAGTCATCCTGAAGAAAGCCTTCCCTTTGGCCAGGCTGTGCTATGCTTGCTGGAAATGGATGTGTCATCTGGAGTGGGGAACAGCTGGCCCCATGGTAAGATGGTAAAAAGAACATCTATTCTGTTTCTAACTGAGAAGGAAGCTGTGTTATCAAGTGAATTCAAGAGGCCCAATAAGCATGCAATGCTTGCTATACCCCAGCCTGTTTGTATCTATTATTTTTAAATGGAGTGCTTGAAGGACATCATAAAATATGGTTTGAACTTCTCCTTGGTCTTTTATTTAAACATAGCATTGGAGTCTCTTTGTTTTTCAAAATTAGAACAGTTTCAAAACCTCTAGTCAACTCGTCATACCAGACTTTCCTTGATTCATCTTATCTTTGATTGAGCTATTGGTCTTCTGTGTTACTGTGAGTAGACCAGAAAAACAAATTCATAAACATGCATATGTATATAAGGGAGAGGTTTATATACAAGATGAATTCAATGTTGAGAAAGCATCCCAACCCAATCCAGGCCATGCCCACAAGTCTGATATTAGCCCATATGTTCGATACCAGTCTATAAAGTCTTCTTCAGATTCACAAGGCACATGCAAGGACTCTAGGACAATCACTGGCCAGGGGGTGAAGAATCTTGTGTATCCATGAGGGTAGAAGCATCTCAGCACTGGCAGGGCCCTCTCTGTAGCTTCTCAAGCATCCCAGCATTGGCACGAATCTCTATGTGACTTTTCCCACTTCCAAGGTCTGGTTACCTCAGGGTAAGCCCATGTGGATTCTCCTTCAGCTCCTCCAGTTTTCAGAACTCAGAGTCTATTAGTATGCTGCCATGTTGTCTTGTCTGTAGAACATCTCCAAGGGACTGAGTCCTGTGTTTCTCACCACTAGGGGGGAAATACCGTGTGATTTCCCAGAATTCTCAGGAAAAGGTCATGCCCACACTGAGGTCTCATTGGCTATTTCCAGATGGACAGGCTAGACTCCCCCGCTACACTCTCAATCCTGAAATTGACACAAGAGTACATGACTGCCACAGTCTTCACTTAGAGAAAGACTTAGTGGAAGAGGAAATACAACATGCCTAGCTGATACTTGGTCATGCAAAACTTTCAGTAATTAGCCACATAGTACCTATTCATATACAGTAGAAGTAATAAGAGTTATTCAAGGACTTTCTCCTGCTCAACTTCTCATCTTTGGAGAGGCCTTGGACTAGCCAGAAGAGGACAGTGTTGCACACATGGTTGCCTGTGGCAACACTGACAACCATTCCTCAGGAGGTCAAAGTACATTATTAAATGACGTAGTTTGGGGACGCTGGGCACAGATTTTTTTTTAATGGTATGTCTAAATGATGACAATTCCAAGGATATAAAAACCAATGTGAACGAGGCCTCAAGGGTGGTTGAAAACTAAAAAAGATGTTGAGGAATGGTACTAGGTGTTAAGGAGATACACACTGAAGTAGGATTGCTATGTTTAATTGGGTTCCTGGGAGAAGCATTGTGAAACTGAAATGCAGAATGACGATCAGCTTCTCAGGCAGGAAAGTAGAAGATGTATTGGTAGAAGAGCCTGCATCTCAGTGGCTTTGGGGGTACAATTGTACACAGAAGGATGGGAAGGAAGACTGAGGCCAGAGATGTAGGCTGGATCCCAGAAAGGTTTAACTTTCCCTGTGATGTTGGCGAACCTTTAGTGAGCATTTGCTATGTGGCAGGAAGTGGTGAATGACCCCAATACAAAGTAGTCTGTTGTGAACAATCACACACTCTTACCACAATGAAAACTCTGCATCTTGGTGTGACTGGCACCTGTCTCTCACACAACCCCACAGCGCCTTGCAACAACATCAAAACCTCTTCATCAAATGTGTGACCCCTGACAGGAATCACTAAGTTCAGACTTATTTGGACTTACTAATGTTTCGAGAACATGAAATCATTCAGTACAAATTGATCATCACAAGCAAGCGTGTTTTTACCTTGCTAAGCAGGCAATCCACCCCGAGTGTTAGGTGTGGTTCTAAACACGTAGCCAGTAGTTTCAGGGCTGCCATAATGAAATACCCTAAAATGGGCCACAAATGAATCAATATTTACTTTCTCACGGTAGGGGAGGCTAGAAGTCTAAATCAGTGTTTCAGGCAGACTGATTCCTTCAGGAGCCTTGAGAGAGGCCCTCCCTGGCTCTTTCCTCATTTATGGAGGCCACCAGACATCTTCTTCTGCAGCTTATAGCTGCTTCATCATCTCTTGAGCTCTGTCTTCCTGTGGTTGTGTCTCTGTTTCTAAACTGTCCTTCTCATTTATAAATTATCACTTGGAAAGGATTAAGGCTAGGACCCACCCTACTTGTTTAAATTAACTGTCAACATCTGCAAAGTACAATCCAAATTCCTACAAGGTCACATTTACCAGGAAGTGGTCAACACTTCAGCACATCTTTCCAAGGGGCACACTTCACTCCATAGCAGAGACCCCGGCTGCTATTACATTGTCCCTGAGAGGAAACTGCATGCAACAGGCGAATTCTCTGGGCAGCGACTTTGAGATGGAGAGTAATGTAAAGAGGCTTTGGAGAGCTTGCTCCTGGGGTCAACACCTAGTAAGGGACAGGGTGGGGGAAGCAGAATTGGGCAGAGGGGAGAGTTGCACTGTGCTGCAGTCTTAGTGCTAAAGCTTCAGAATTATTACTAATTTGGTGAGGGAGACTGGCTTCTATACCTGTGTCAGCCAATCACTGACTCCTGGGTCACAGGTGTGACTGTGGGTGAGGTGGCTGGAGAGGAATTCAGCTGGGCCTCAGAAGCACTCCCCACCGTTGGGGGACAGAATTCTTCTGACTTGCAGGGATGCATCCTTGAGGCTGCTACCATGAGATAAAAAGCATGCATGGTGTCACAATACTAGTCAGTGGAAGAGGCAGGGTTTGAAGTCAATGCACTTGGTCTCCAAGTGGGATTTTCAACCATTTCACAACATGGCTGCTCACATGGCAGGAATCCACAGGCTATTTCCAAGCAGAATAAAGTTGGGGCTCAAAGCATATGGAATGAGTGGGAGATTGGGGGTGAAATTTTTGATAATACTTGTGCGTACCTAAACTTCAAAACCTACTTAAAAGGTACACTGTGAGCTAATGTCCTCATTTCTGCCTCTTGGACACAACCATTCTAGCCAGGGGTTGCTACAGATTTCTAGGGATAGTGCAGCATACATAGGTACTTGTGGATACCACATTCTTGGCATCACTTAGGCATACTTGTTTCTTATATTAACAACATGACTCAAATATTGGTACATAGCAATCCAGAAGGAGATGCCCTGATTTTTTTCAAGCTTTTGTTGTGAATTGGGTGACAGTTTGCAGACCAGTTCATTGTCTATGTCAAATGACACCCTTTTGATTCTACTCATCCATTCCAATCCCTTCCACGCACTGGTTCTCCCCTTCTCCACTGTGTTTCCTATTCCCATTAGCTTTTCTTTCCTAATCATTTATTTCAATGGTAAGTGCTACCATTTTTATCTTAAATCATTGACTAATCTTTTTATAAAAAATTATTGTGGAGTAGGTGGGGATTTACACATCAGATAATCATATTTGTATTCATCAACTTAAACTATTTGTCAAATCACCCCATAGCTTTCTCTGCCCTCTTTGGTGTATCTATGATGGAAAACTATCTTCCCTTTCACCCCAATTAGCGCTGGTCTACCCCCTCCTTCACCTATTGCTTCACCTTCTCTCTTTTGTTCTCCAGTGCAAAGTCTGCATCTTTT
Organism: Nesogale talazaci; assembly: GCA_004026705.1. Classification (NCBI taxonomy): domain Eukaryota; kingdom Metazoa; phylum Chordata; class Mammalia; order Afrosoricida; family Tenrecidae; genus Nesogale; species Nesogale talazaci. Next base: position 5,360 of record PVJH01030831.1, read on the forward strand.
ATGAAAACCTCTATTTTCCTTGTAACAGTGGCTCCATATAATATTTGTCCTTTAGTGGCCGACCAACTTCGCATAATATTGAGGTCCACCCATGCCATGAGGTACTGGACAGTTTCATGATTTTTTAGTGATGCATAATAGTCCATTGTGTGTACACCAAAGTGTCTCCATCCAGTGTCCCTTATGGGCATTCAGGTTGTTTCCTTCTTCTTGCAATTACGAACAGAGCTGCAGTGAACATGGGTGTGCATGTGTCTGTTCTTCTCATGGCCCTTACTTCTTGGCCTTATACCCTGCAGAGGGATTGCTGGGTCATGTGGAATTTTTGTTCCCACTTGCTGGAAGAAGCACCAATCTGCTTTCCACGGTGGTTGTGCATTTGTATGATCCCACCTGCAGTGTATGAGGATTGCAATCTCCTTGCAGCCTCTCCAGCCATGGTAATTCTCTATTTTATTGGATATTTCTGTCAATTCCAGAGGAAGTAGGTATCTTATTGTTTAGATTTGGATCTTTCCAGTGGCTTCTTCACAAGCTGGTAGATTGCCTGGATGTCATGTCTTTTGCCCATTTTTAAAATTAGATTATTCGTCAGTGTATTGTGAGGTGTTACAGGTTTCTGTAGATTTTAGACATTAGTCCCTTGTCTGATTTATCAGTATCATTTCCTCCTCAAGTGTGTGAATTCTTTTTTTTTTACTCTTTTGATAATTTCTTTTATACATGTATAGTACTTTTAGAATAATTGTCTTCTGCTGGGTGTGTTTTTCATTAGGTTTGGTAGTGTGCTTATGCTCTGTATTATGGTCCTAAAACTTGTCATTATTTTCTCATTGATGATTTTGTTGCACTAGGATTTACACTTAAGCTTGTAATCCATCTTGAGTTCCTTTATGTATATGGGGTTTCACTCTCCTGCTAAATTCTATTTTGCCAGCACCATTCATTGGAGACCCTCCCTCTTTCCTGTGTGATGTATTCTGGCCCTTTGTTGAGGATCAGTTGTCTGGAGATGGGTGGATTCATTTCTGAGCTCTCTACTCTCTTCCACGGGTCTGTGTATCTATCGTTATGCCAGTACCAGGCAATGATGGCCACGGTGTCTGGGTGAAAAAGCTTCCTGTTTTTATGTGCAGCCATCAACAGTTTGTCAGGGGTGGGTTGTGTGTTGAATAGATGCCAGATGACTTCCAGTGTCAGGCAAGGATGATCTACTTGCAAAAATCACCCAGGAAAAACCTACCGGATCACAATGATCTGATCTGCAACCTGTCTTGTGTATGGTGCAGCAGGAGGCAATATTTTGGATCACTGCATGTGGGGATGCCCCGAATGTGGTAAGGGGCAGACTGAATGCAGCTAACAGGAGCAGAACACACTTAACACCCCAATCCAAACGAACCCACTGTCAAGTTGATTGATCCCAGCTCATGGCAATCCTATGCTGTTGTTAGGTACCACAAAATTGACTTACATCCACAACAACCCTGTGCACAGCAGAAGACCACACTGCCTGCTACGGCCCCCTCCTCACAATCATTGCGTTGTTCAAGTCCCCTGTTTCAGCCACCATGTTAACCCATCTTTCATTAAGAGTCTTCCTCTTTTTCACTTACCTTCTACTTTATGAAGCATAATGTCCTTCTCCAAGGATACTGATACCATGTCTTGCCATGCTTGCTTCCACGTGTCATTACTTCTTCAAAAACAGATTATTCTTCCTTCTGCAAGTCCATGGCAGAGTTGGTATTCTTTGCTAATGCCATAACTCAACTGCATCAATTCTTCTTTGGTTTTCTTCATTTATTGTCCAGGTTTCTATATATACATGAAATGATTGAAAATGCCATGACTTGGGTCAGGCACATCTTGACCTTCAAAGGGACATCTTTGCTTTGTAACACTTGAAAGACATCTGTGGCAGAAGATTTACCCAATGCAATATGTCGTCTGATTGTTTGACTGTTGTTTCCACGAGCCTTGATTGTAGCGCCAAAGTGAAATCACTGACTTTTATTATGATGTTGCTTATTGGTCCCATTGTGAGGGACTGAGTTTTCCTTACTTTGAGGAGTAATTCATACTGAAGACTGTAGTCTTTGACTTCCATCAGTACGCCCTCTTCACTCTCAATGAGCAAGAGTGTATCATCTGCATTTTGGAGGGAGTTATTGAACTTCATCCAATCCTAATACTCGATTCTTCAAGCTTATTTCGCGAGTTGTTTCTTGAGGGATATCTGTAGATTGTTTTTAGTCCCTTTCTGTAGCAAAGGTGTAGGAATATGTCTATAAAAGACCCAAAGTTACTAAATCTACGGGAAGATCCAGTATTGATATAGTTATATTGCTCTGAATAGAGGCTTCCACTCTACCTACAAAGTATGGGGGGGCTTCAAAAAGTTTGTGGGAAAACAATAAAAGGTAACAGATTTGCCAGTTAAACTGTTATTTTAATCCATGTTTCATAACCATTTCAGAAATGTTTCCCAATTCAGTATGCCTTCTAGTAATAAAAATAATTGGTATCAACAAAAATTTCATAACAGAAATTGGATCATGAACCATATTGTGTTTTAAGACATAAAAACCCTTGCCAAAAGAAAGAAATCGATAATGGGATTTTCCCCACAGCCTTTTTGAAACTCTGTGTATGATGATGTTCATTTCCCCCATATTTCACCTCTTTGACTGAGCCAATTGGTAGGTGAAAAATCATATTTGAGTGTCACTTTAATTGATCTTTATCTTATGCTGAGGAATTGGGACATTTTTTTCTATGTTTAAGAAGTATTTTTGTTTTCTTTCCTGTGACCTACCCATAGTCTTTGGTTGTTTTTCTATGTGATGTTTGAGCCTTTATTCATTGGTTTGTGGTTGCTTTTTCCTATAATATGCAGGACAAATATTTAGAATTTTTTAAAAAGTAAAATCACCCAAGGGATATATGCATATAAACCAAAAATGTGGCTGAGTTGGTATGTGCAGGCAGGACAGGAAGGAGGCTGACTTCAGGGACCTGGGTGGGTCAAGGGTGGGGCTGGGGCCCTGTCAGTAGCATCTCTGCAGGTTTTTCTTTGGAGGCGCTTCTGGGAAGACTAGGACCTCTTACTTTGGGGTTAGCACCGGTTTCCACAACCAGGGGCTCCACAGAGGGGAGAACCCCCGAGAGGCGTCCTGAGAGTTGCACTCAGGGGCATGGGGGGGCTAGTGAGAGGTGGAGGGAAGGCGAGGAGAGGTAGGTACCTTAGGTGTGTCTCAGTACCCCGGGGTAGTCTGCGGGGAGAGGGTTTGGGGGAAGCTCATGCCCCACTGCCCCCCCACCCCCTGCTGTCTCCCCAGCTCCTGTGCTCGTCCGTGCAGAAGGCCCTGTTCGAGGAGGAGGAGCACGTCAAGAAGCTGCAGCAGAAGGTGGCCGCCCTGGAGAAGCGCAACCGGCAGCTCCGGGAGAGGGTGAAGAAGGTCAAGAGGTCCCTGCGACAGGCCCGGAAGACCAGCCGCCACCTGGAGCTGGCCAACCTGAAGCTCAGCGAGAAGCTGGCGGCACCTGCGGGCCCCACCGGGCACTGGTCCAGCCGAGCCGGCTCCCTCCACGGCTAGGGCACGTGGGCTGTGGCCCTGGCCCTCAGGGTGACCTGCATGCGCACCCCTTCCAGGCCCGAGACGGCATCCTGGCGTTTGGTCAGTGGAATTGGCTGAAGCGGCGCCCCCTTGGTTGGCAGCTCTCCTGTCCTCAGCAGCAGAACCCCCACCCCCGCCCCCGGCTACCCGGGCTTGGCGCTTGCCACTCAGCCTAGCTTCTGGTCTGTGCTTAACTTCCGGTTTCAGCTTCACTCACATACGGCCACAACCCTGTGATTTAGGGCTTGGCTTGGGGAAAGTGCAATGACGAGGGAAAGAACGTTTTTGATTGTCTAGAGGTGTAGGAGATAACGGGTGCTTCGGGGTTGCTTCCGCAAGATGGGTTCTTTCTAAGCAATGAACCTTCTGGAATTTCCTTTTCCGCACCCTTGCAAGGGGACTGGTGGCATGGGACAGCACCCACGAATGCCTACGAAAAAAAGATGTGCAGGATTGCCAACGTTCCCTTGTAGCCGAAGCACATTAACGTGTAGCGAATTCATCACAGTGTAGGGAAGTGTGCTGGGAGTGGGGCCAGGGGTAATTAAACAAGATGGATTATACCTGCTTCCCAACTCCAGTTCCCCAGGGTTGAAGGCATTACCTCCAGGTCACTTGAGTCGAGAGCAGAATTGCCTTTCTGGACCTGTTATGCCTCATCAGTCCGTGGAAAGCCTGAGCAATAGCTCAACTCCTGCTAAATTCTGACACGTTTATTCGTTCAATAATTGCTTTGAACGCCGCAGAATTCGAAATGAACTGACCCAATACACTGTGAGCTTCCCATCTACCAAGACCCTTCTTACCCAACACTAGGGTTGGGTGACCGCCCATTCCCACCTAGAACTCCCAACATCTTGTTCCAGACAGTTTCTCTCTTCATTTTTATGTAGACAATCAACATCCCAAGGCACTCGGCCCCGACACCAATAATTGCACATCGATCCACGAGTCCTCACTTCTACTTCTAAATATAATTATAACACTTTACCTTCCTTGAAAACTTTTCACAGATTTTTTTAGAAATCAGTTCTTTGGAGTTGACCCTGACTCACCACAATCCGGGTGTACTAAGTGGAACCATGCTTTATGGGTCTTCATGGTTGTGACCTTTTGGAAGGATCTTGCCAGGCCTTTCTTCCAAGGTGCCTCTGGGTGGATTAAAACTGCCAGCATTTTGGTTAGTAACCATGCACTTAGCTGTTTGTACCACCCATGAACCTTAAAATGCAATACAGCCAATAAAGAAGAGATTCACTCTATCCGTCTCCAGCCAGGAACTTACACACTGGTAACCGAGTCCCAGTTGTCTGTTAAGCCAGCTCTGTAGCTGTCAGTAGTCATCTGCTGATGTTCACCTCCCAAAGCAAGGGCTGTTCCACTGACGGGAACTGCAGTCCCTTTCATCGGGCCTGGACCTCTTTGATGGCCCAAGGAGATACTTCTGGGCCCCGGCTACTGCCCCCTGCATCCAGCAGGACAATTGCTGTGAGGTTTTCATTCTTCCTTGAGGAAAACCTGCCCTTTGTGTTCTGGTAGTCAGTCTAGGGACATGACCCATATATTCACTGGAGTCTGGCGGCTCTGGGGCTGCCGTCGAGAATCCTGGGAAGAAATCTCTGCCCTGGGTTGGATGGAATTGGGGGTGGTCATGGGGGCTCTTGCTCGAGAGAACTTGCATTTCTGAGCTTGGCTAGATGCATTCTTCACAGTGTGGTGCAACAGAAGGTGCATCCTCCCGTTTGTTCCCCCTGGTTGCCTCAAGCCCAGGCAACGAGAAGCCTGAGGGTGATTTACAGCAAAGGCTTGCAGGGATTTGGGAGGCTGGATCCTCAGATGCTTTTTTTTTTTTTTTTTAACATTCTGTGTTTTCAATAAATATGAGCAGTGATTTCAACCATAGCCACCACGCCACGTGTGTTTCTTTGGGGTCAGGGAGGTTTCAGGATTTCCAGCTTTTGCCTGGAAAAGCGATTGGAGATCCTCTGAGGGGAAGGACTGAACATTCAGGAGACTTGAGTTCAAGCTCTCCTGCTGTCCCAGTCTGGATGTGACCTAACCCTGACTCTCCCCAGGTACCCCTCTCTCCACACCCCTGCAAAAAAGCTGTTATCCTGACCCGCTGCTCCAAAGGGACAGCAGATTCATTAATCATTGTCTTCAAAACTAGACAGAGAGAGTCTGAGGTCCCTCTCCAGCAGCCCCTGCAGGCTCTGACCCCGGTTGCAGCCCATCTCAGGTCCTCAACCCTTACTACACACACACACACACACACACACACACACACACACACACATTTCTGACTCCTAGGACAGAGAAGAACTACCCTATAGGGTTCCCAAGGGCTGTAATCCTTATGGGAGCACACTGTCACAGCTTCTCCTGCAGAGTGGCTCAAACAGTCGCCATTCGCTGTTTCTGTAACACCCCAGACTTTGCTACCGCTGGACTGCACTGGTAGGGATTTTCCATGCATCTGACTCCAAGAGTGACTCAGGGCATGAGCAAGTCCCAACAGCCTGCTCCAGAAGCATCCCGGAGATGCTGGCCAGTGCTTTCTTTCACTTCGCTGTACAAGGGGGCGGGAGCAAATGACTTTGCCAAAGTCACATAGGGAAGTAGAAGTAGGTACAATGTAGAACCTTTAAATACAGTCCCTGGGTGTCACAAACTGGCAGTACCAGGGTCACATCTAGTACAGGAAATGAGGGTTCTGTGGCCCCCTCAGTGTGATTGTGAATGTGCAGTGGAGGACATCCAGCAGAATCACAGTCTGTAATGACTGCTATACTTTTACCCCAGATTGATCTTATGGCTTCTGTTTGGCAGCAGAGGTTAAGACAGACCCTTGCTTCTGAGGGGCAAGAGCTGTTCTTCCTTGAAAGAGAGAATACAAACTCAAGTTACAACGGTCTAAGATTCACTATTGGCTCAACAGCCATGCACAGTCTATGGTGGGTTCACAGTAAATGATGGCTAGATAAACCTAACACTCAGCAGGCATCCATAATAATATGATAGTTATCCCTATTCTCCAAGAGTAATCTGGACCTTAAACAGATGAAGTCAATTGCCCAAAGTACACAACTGGTACTCTGTTGTTCAATTTTCTCCCTGTTTACTCATCTGTACACTGACGTAATGATCATTCCTATCAGAACGTCTGTTGGGAGGACTGATGGAAATTATATTGTAAAGTGCTTAGCATAGTGCTTGGCATTCTGTAGGCCTCCAATAAATGTTACCTAAAATAATTGTTTATATTAATAGAGGCCCATTGCATGTCAGAAATAAGAAGATATTTGGTGGAATTCAACATTTTCTTGAAAATGTCAATGATTAAAAACCATCTTTTCCATTCATTGGAGAACTTTCTAGATATTATCATTTCTTTTATTCCTGTGTCATTTCCTTTCACCCCCAGTAGCTAATTATTTCTTCACATTTACCAAGACAATATAGTCCATCAAAAAGGTTTCCACAGCTTCCTCTCCCACTCAGAGTCTTGTTTTGCCCTCCCCTTTCTTCACCCTCCCAGCTTCCCTTCCTAGGACCAAATCCTTTCCTTGTCTTCTTGAGTTCCTATTGCACTTCTCCATAACCCAACTCCACCAACCTTCCTCTCTCCTACCATGTGTTCTCTTCTTTGAAGACTCCTCTGGGCAAGCTCAAATCTGTGTTTCCCAGGGGAAAAGCACACAAGCACACAAACCACACCTATTAACAGTTATCCTTAGTTCCCAATTCCTTCAAAGGTATTAGGTTAATTCTGTCTATAACCTATAGTTGAAATACTTGAAACCTGTTAGTCATGATTTTAAGGTTGAAGCTATGAGTCAAGCAACCTTTCAAGGGTTGCTGCCTGAGTCCATAGGGATATGGTATCTAACTACTCTGCAAAGGATAAGGTTGCCAAATTCATTTTCACCCCACTTTTATGAAATTTTATTTTTTAATATTTAACACTCTTCACCATTATGACCTCTGAGCACTCTTTTTGATGCATCCCATAAATTCTAGTGTGTTGTGACTTTCTTCCCATTTATTTCAAATCTCCAGTTCTTTGCCATCATGTTTAAGCATGAAAGGCCGGTCGCTTTTCACTTAATATGCAAACAAGGCAAAGATGTCCTCTCCCCCCCCCGCCCTATATTGTACTCTACATTGTCCTGGAAGTTCTGTCCAGGGAAATTTGATATGAAGAGAAAAGTCAAACCCAATCCACTGACATCAAGTAAATTCTGCCTCAGAGCAATCCAATGGGACAGAATAGAATGGCTCTTGGGGTTTTTGAGACTGCAAATTTGTACAAGAATAGCCAGCTTCCTTTTTCTCCTGCCTAAATGCTAAAAATAAGGCAGTAAAACGGTCTCTATTCACAGATGACATCATTTTATATACAGAAATCTCTTTTTAAAAGCTACAACAAATAAAAAATGAGCTCATTGAAGTTATAGGATTGAAAACAAAAATACTAAATATACAAATGTGCTTCCATAACAATCAGCAGCATAAACATTAAATTAAGATAGTTCATCTATAATAATATCCCAAACAATACAAAACTTAGTCTTAACTTAGTCACCATGTTAGAAATAAATTTAATCGGAGTATAAAACAAGCACACTTAAAAGTATTGAACATGGCTGAAAAATTCATGAAGACTTCTTAAATAGAACTATATCCCATGGTGATGCACTGGTACCTTAACACTGTTTAGATGCCAACACACTCCAAATTGCTACATAGGTTCAGTCTAATCCTGACCAAAATCTCAACTGACTTTTTACATGGATGTCAATCTAATAATAAACTTCATATAGTCATACAAACCTACTGCCATCAGATCGATTCTGACTCTTTTGGATCCTGCATAGGGGTTCTGAGACTGTAAATCTTTGTGGGAGCTTTGTCTTCCTCCCTGAGGGAGAACTAGAGAGTTGGAGCTACCAAGCTTGGAGTCAACAATAAAAAATTACAATATTCACACTTCCACATTTCCTAACTTAATATAAGATAAAGTAAAATCAAAACAGTCTGCTATTAGCATAAAGATAGGTTTATACTGATTAAACTGTTGAATTATTTGATATGTGAATTACACGCCAGTAAAGTTCTTGGAAAGAATAAAAAAAATAGGTCTATAGAGCAATTGAATACATTGAGTGTCCCTAAATATGCAAACCCATACACATAAGGTTAATTGATACACCACCAAAAGGCCATGATCATTCAGTGCTATGGGAACTGGATTTATAAGGGGTAAAAAGAATGAATTTGAACCCTCGACTTCATCCTGTTAGGTAGGGGTCATTGAGTCGGTCCCAACTCATGGGGATTCTCTGTTCTGGAGAGTAGACCCCTGCAGGTCCTGCTTCCTCTTCCTTATGTCTGAGCTTATTGTTGCAGACACTCTATGTGTCCATCTTGGTGAGGGTTTTCCTCTTTTATTATGAAACCTCTGCTTTACCAATATGCCCTTCTCCCGTGATTGGTGCCTCCTGATATCATGTCCAAAGTACATCATCTACTCTAAGGAACGTTCAGGCTGTACTTCTTACAAGATAGTTTGTGTCATTCTTCTGGAAGCCCAGGGCATATGGAGACCCTTCTCTAATCCCTTAATTCAAAGGCATCGGTTCTTTGATCTTTTTTGTTAGCTGGTCACATGCTTATGAAGGGATGGAGAATGGTAAGCCCCAAAGTTATATCTTTGCTTTTTAACACTTCAAAGAAGCCCTTTTCAACTGATTACCTCAGTGCAATATTTCATTTGTTGCTTTGACTGCAGCTTCCATAGACAGCAACTGTAGATCCAACTGAAATTAAATCCTTGACAATTTCAATATTTTCTTCATTTTCATGATCAAATATCCCTTTGTTCTTTTCAGGAAACTGCCTCTGGTGAGTGTATGGCATTTTCATGAGCACAATTAAGTATTATGGAACTCCCATTCTTTGTCATTTTATCCGTCAGCTGTTAAGATCCACACAGTCAATGGGTGGTCAATAAAACACAAGTATTTTCTGCTTTCAGCCAGGATTAACTCAAAATGGATTAAAGATGTAATGTAAAGACTAAAAATATAAGACTCTTGGAATGAAATATGATGTGACTATTCATGATGCTTGTCTTGGGCTACAGTTTCTGAAGTATGGCACCCCAAAGATAAATGCAAAGAGAAACAAAATAGGCAAGTTGGTCTTCATTAAGGTTAATATTTTTTAGTCCTCAAAGGACAGGTCCAAGAAAGTGAGAATGAACGAACATGTTTACAAATCATCTTTGACAAGAGCAAATAGCATCAACATATATTTTTTTAATTCTGATGGCTCAGCAATAAAAAACAAACAACCCAACTGAAAGATAAGCAGACTGTATGAATACATGTTTCTTCAAAGAAGATTGACATACTATCAATTGGCACAGAAAAGATACTCACCATCATCGGCCATTAGAGCCCTTGGATTCTAGGAGAATGCAATATTACTGAGGTTTCATAGTGAGAAACCATGCCGCACTTACTAGTAGGGGCAAAATTTTTTTCATGGAACACGACAAGTGTTTTTGTTGTCACTAGGTGTTGTTGAGGCTGCTCCCAAGCCTAGTGACAATGGAATGAACCCCTACCTGATCCGGTGCCATCTCATGGTTGGCCCAATGCTGGAGCCATCATTACAGCCCCGCTGTCTGTCCATCTCATCAAGAGCTTTCCTCTTTCTTCCTTCCTCCTTACCAAGCATGTTGTTCTCTTCCCGGGACCGATCTCTCCTGACAACATGTACTTGAGTGAAGTCTCACCAGCCTTCCCTCTTTGGTGCATTTTTGCCAAACTTCTCCCAAGACAGATTTCTTTTTACTTTTGGTAGCCCCTTATATTTTCAACACTCTTCGCCAGCACCATCATTCAAATGCATCGATTCTTCTTGCATTCCTTATTCAACGCCCACCTATGAGACACTGAAAATACTATGGCATGGGTCAGGTGCACTTTAGTCCTCAAAGTACCCTCTTTGCTTTCCAATCATGCAAACAGATCTTGTGCAGCATCTTTACCTAATGCAATGTGTCATTTGATCACCTGACTGGTGCTTCCATGAGCATTGATTGTGGATACAAGTAGCTTTTTAAATATGGTAAAGGAAACCTTCCTATATTCCGGGTAAGAGTACAAAAGGGTGTGATTATGGTGGCAAACAATTTGGTAATTCCTCAAAAGGTTAAATATAGAGTTACCATCTGTCCCAGAAATTCTGTTTCTAGATGCACACCCACAAGAGAACAAGGGTTTGAAGGAAGGTTGTCTACTCAGAACTTCACAGAGATACTGGTCACAGTAGTCCACAGCGGGGTGCAGCCCAAGGGATCCACAAATGGTGAATGCATAAATAAAACGCGGGAAATCCTGACAATTATTCACCCATGAAAAAGGAATCAGCTGGTGGTTTCAAACTGCTGGCCTTGTAGTTAGCAGCCCAAACTCCTAGCCAGGATACCACCAGGGTGTCTTCAGTACAAGAAGTGTTCAATGTATGATATATTTGAGTTGTAACAAACCACACCCAGTTTTTAAAATTTGTTTGTTGATACATTCACAATATAATGCTACTCAAAACAGCATATTATTAGTAATATGCACTCAATGTTGAACTACATAATCTGCTGATGTCAGCTTACCTGTAAGTTTATGTGTAATGTTTTCAACCTCCAAAGTCAAGAAAGATTATGGTATGAGCCCCCAATAAAATGATTTATTAAACAAAAGGAGGGGGAAAAAAGAGCTTATACTAAGGGCTCAAGTAGAAAATATTTGGAAATGAAGATGGCAACATGTGTACAAATATGCTTGGTACAAATGATGTATTGAATGTTGTAAGAGCTCTAAGAGTCCCCAGTAAAATTATTAGAAAAAAGCATAAAAAAGATTATGCTTATAAAGATCCAGGTCACAAAGGGCAATAAGAATAAAAACTTTGGAAAAAAGTACAACCCAAGAGTGATTCAACTGTCTGAGTTAATCTATAATGAAGTCATTAATTGTACATTGGGGACTGTTTGTACAGATGCAACATGGACGAAACTTGAGAGCCAAAGAATCCAGACACAACAGGCCACATGGTGCATGATTTCACTTATGAAATACTGAGTATATGCAAATCTATAAAGAAAGAAAGCAGGTTAGCAGTTGACAGGGCCTAGGGGAAGGGAGAATCTGGAGGGACTGCTAGTGAGGATGGGTTTTCTTTTAAGAGTGAGGACCTCCTTTTGAAATTAGATATAAGTGCTGGCTGCGCCCGGGGACTATCCTAAACATTACAGAATGGGAACTTTTCAAAGTGGCTAAATGCATGCATGTTATGTTACGCACATCAAGCTTTACAAACTCACCATTTTAGGTCATCCCAACTGCCCTTATCCTGACCCACAGTGGATGTGATTCGCTGGGAACCCGGAGCCTTTACGTAGAAGATTCCCTGGGCTTTTCACCTTGGAAATCCTATTCAAGTTTCAAAAATCTCGCTCCATGCCTCTTATATTTCTCATACCCCCTGGCAGCTGTGGTGACCCTTTATGATCTGTAATTTGGCAGTGGGTAGCTATGGAGCAGCTCTGGTTATCTGATTGAAGCCCAACTGAAAAGATTTGCAAAGTGTCACTTAAGCTGTGATCTGCAAAGTCTTCATATGGGAGCCCCTGACAGGACCCCATTAGGCCTTTCTCTCTGTTTCCATAGCATTTGGGGTGCACTCTCATTCTAGCATTGGTCACTATTCTCATTGGTGTTAGATTAATTTTACTAATTCTTCAGCCTCCCAGGAGCAGGACCTGTGACTGAGCCATCTCTGAATCCTCAGGGGCTCGCACAGAGCGGCACTAGCTAAGTGCTTGTCAAGACAAGATAACCGATGAAGGAGGCAGTATACACGGACCCTTCCAGGACCGTTAAAGAACTGGAAACATGAAAGGGGGGAGACAACGGATGTTTCACCTCATCACCCACCTCCAGGCCTAGCCCTTATCCCTGGCCGATGACAAAGGCAGGGCTGATTGCTCCACAAGGTCTGGGACTGACTTCAGAATAACTCAGCTTGTGAACAGATTCTTCCATTGCTAATATTTCAAAACTACTGAGTTGCCATGCTCCAAAGTAATTTCTTCTGTTTTTAAAAAGGGCACCCTCCTCCTTCCCTTCTAACTCGCTTGGATCATAAAAACATCAATCCAAACCCATGACTTTGAGTCAAGTCTGGCTCCCGGAGCCGCTGTAAGACAGAGTGGCTCTGCGAGCTTTTGAGGCTATAAATCTTTTTTTTTTTCTTTTTCACTGGGCTAACCCACTTCGGTGCCTGAAGCCCACAAGCTAAAGCCAGGCAATGGTTCAGGGGCAGAGTTTGCTTTGGCATGGGACACTATGAGAGGCCCATGGGATTGGGCCTGCCATAAATCCAAACCCATGCACAAGGCTATAAATCTTGATAGAAGGATTAGACCTCATCTTTCTCCCAAGGAAGCTGGTGCTTTCTAACTGGTAACACACCGCACCCCTGGGTTCTTCCTCCCAGATCATGGTCCCAAGCAAAACCCCCTTCAGAGTCCCATCAGCTCACCATGATTTACCATCAACATGCAAGAAGAGAACCATTTGGAAGCTTTACCTTTTATTTCTCCAGGGAAGGGATTAACAACAACAACAAAGGACCCTTGCTTTTCTCTCCACCTCATCTGCTGCCACCCCCATGGCTCCTAGGAGCTTGTCGGTCTTGGCACAGGAGACAGAGCACAATGAAAGGATAAAAAGCCAATTAGTTTGTCTGCTCTTTTCTTCAGCTTTTGCTAAAAGCTCAGGAAGGAGCCTGAAAAAGGATCTGAAATGAAACTTTAATTATCTGGTTTCCTTCCAATTAATCCTGCTTTCTATGAGAGGATCTTGAGTTGGCTGCATGGTGCATGGCTCCATCCCCAGGAGATGAATCTCCAGTGGCCAGATGGTTGGGCACATGGGCCTGAAGGTCTATTCCTTAATGTTCAATAAAACGAGGAAATTTCAACCATCTATCTGGATGTCCCTTTTCTATTATTAAAAACTTGTCTGAACTGCGTTGCTGGACTCTTGAGAGTAGACTTCTATATTTTTCTGAACCTTTGCCAGAAACAGGGGTAAGACTGTTGTTCCAAATGTGCCAGAATATTTTATGTTGCTATGATTCTAAACCAGTGGTACTCATCCCTGGCTACACATTAGGCACAACTGAGAGTCCTTCACACACGAAAATGATGCACACCCACCCCCCCAAGCCTGAAAAAAATGGTTTCCAGTATTGGCATTAGAAGCAATCGGAACTAAACCAAACCAAGCCTATCCAAACCAGACACCTTCCAGATAATGATGGCACTCAGCCAGAGTCAAGAGTCACTGCTCTGGGTGTAAACGGTGAAGGCTTCATTCTGGGAGCAGAGATTTGGGGGAACCTCCTTAGCGGCTATAAGGCAAGGTACTAGACATCATTCTGAATATTAGTAAAGCGATACAAATACTTTAGACTGGTTTATTAGCTAGCCATTGTTTCAGTACAAGTTATCATAAACTGAGCGTGTTAAAACCTATGTTGTTTCATCTTATGGTTTCTTTGGGTCAAGAGTATAGACACAGCTTAGCTGCACACCCTGCTTCAGCCTCTTTTACAAGGTGGCAATCAAGGTGTGGGCTGGAGTCTTACCTGAACACTCTGCGAGAGATGGGTTCCTTTTCAAGCTCTGGTGGTCTAGTGGTTAGGATGGGTTGTTGGCAAACTTAATTTCATGCTTGTTGTTGCACTGGGTCCTCGGTTCCTGCGGGCACTTGGCTGAAGGCCACCCTCAGTTCCTTGCCTTGTGGGCCTCTCTAGAATGACTGCTTGCGTCGTTGAAAGACAATCCAGCAAGCCTGCTAGCAAAAGGAAAATGCAATTTAAACACTGAGTGACATCCAATCACCTTTTCCATCTTTTATTAGTTAGAAGCAAGTCCCAGGTCTGCACACACATAAGCAGAGGACACGTAAGGGCCAGGGTACCAAGAGTTGAGATCATTGGGTTTCATTTTAGAGTCTACCTGTCACCCCTAAGAAGCTCTGTGGTCTAATGGTTAGGCATTGGACTATGATCTGCATGGTTGGCAGTTTAAAACCACCAGCTCCTCGGGAGACAGACTGAGTTTTCTACTCCTGTGAGCAGTTACAGTCTGGGAACTCCCAGTCTTATGAATCAGCATTGACTCAAGGGCAGTGAGTTTGTTGTTTGTTTGTTTGTTTGAATCACCGCTAAGCTTTGTTGATTCACGTTAATAGTAATTGAATAGTATAAAAACAGGTCCAATGGTGAGGAGGGTATCATTATCCTATTAATTCTATCCCACTACCAGTGGCTGTTCTATATATATATATATATATATATATGATTTACATCTATATTATTAAAAGATCGTTTTATTGGAGGCTCTTACAGCTTTCACAACAACCCATACATCAAGTGTATCAAGCATATGTGTACATATGTTACCATCGTTATTTTCTAATCATCACTTTCTAGTTGAGCCCTTACCTGAACACTGGTACCAGTTCCTTTCTTTTGTCCAATATCGTTATGAAGGTCAACGGGCCACCCTGGAGGTGGCTGAAATACATAGAGCTGATGCTTGCTCTCTCCTTGGTGCTGTGCAACAACCAACAATCAAAATGTGCTCTCTGGATGACTCAATTAAAAGCAGATGCACTGATTTACTGCCTTTGAAAGTTGCCCTAAAGATTCTGTAACTGAGCTCCATACGCAGATCCTTGTGTACGAGAGTGCTCTCTCTGATGGCGGACTCTACGGAGCTCCATGGGGAGACTTCCAATGAAAGTCAGTTTCAAAAACAGAAGTCTATCCTTGTGAGATGAAAAACACTGAAGAGCCTTCTTGGTTTGTTGGAAATGCTTTCCCCATGATGCTAGTTCCGTGATGATTTAGTGGCTCTGAGTTAGTTTATCCACCAAAAAGTTTGAAATCAATCTCCTCTCTCTCCATTTGTCCATCATCTATCATGTTGAGATCTATATTTGCTTTCCAGCAATGGCCCAGGAAAACCTATGAAAGGGGTTTATTTTCTGCAGTTGCTCAAGCACATGAATCTCTTCCAAACTGCAGCATTACCAGTGTTCTTTGCAGGCAACCTTCGCAACTGGAGTCCTTTGTAGTTCGATGTTGCTTTGGATTCCCCAAGGCACTTTTTGTATTTGGAGTTAATAACTTCAAACTCAAGTGTCTAGTTTGGAAGACGGCAGCTGTTACAAATCCCTGGTTGCCCAATCCAAATGCAAAATCTTTCTAAGCATCAACAGAAGGGAAGGGCCCTAGCCTGGCCTTCATCCAGGGAATCCCTGTCAATGTCCCAGAGGCATAAACTTTTCAGATACACCCTGTCTGCCTGCCTGCCAAGAACTATGTACCCGGAGGAGTTCAGAGGGGGAAAGTTTGAGATAGATGATGTTTAAATTTTTTTCTTTTTTCTTGCTCTGTTGTTGCTTGCTGTGATCATGAGTGTCAGAGGTGATGAGTAGAATGCTTGTCTTGCTATCGCTGCAGAATTCTATTCCTTCCACCCTTCGCCCCAGCAAACTGTGTGAGCTGCGGCTCTGGCAGTCCTCTCTTAGCTGCCTCACCTGACTGATGGCTTGCCAGTCGCCTAGAACCTACTTCTGCTTAAAAAGTCACATCCATCATGTCAGATAGGGTCATGTGTGCTTTTGTCCACTTTTGTGCAATTGTCCACTTTTTCATTACACTTCTAAGAATTGGGTTTTTGTCCACTATGTGTGGTGGTGACAAGTAGCATCGTAGCACAAACATCAGAGCACCTAAAAAAAGCAGCCTTTCCGAAAGAACCATCTCTGAGGAAGAGACTCTGCTTCCAGACTCATTTGTACCAGGGAGCATTGTGCGCCAAGTCCCACCAAGCCTTTGGATGACACACGTCAAACGTTTGCGGACACTCAGACCGCAAATAGCTAGCCCTTCCAGGCGCTTCTAGCACTTTACCACACTGCCTGTCTAAAGAGGAGGAGACCCCTTTTTCATTTCACTCAAAAGAGGCACAGATCATACTTCAAGAGAGAAACAAATTCTGCTGGCTTCCTGGATACAGCACAGCTTCTCTAGACCCATGAACTCTTACTGTCCAGAGATGGACTTTTTCCAGTTTTCCTTTTTCCCCTTTGCCTTTATACCTCCCAATTGGCTCACCCAATGTGCTAGTAGAGCAATCATTATGCAGTGGGCTGCTAACCATAAGGCCGGCAGTTCAAATCCACCAGTTTCTCTGCAACAGAAAGATGTGACGTTCTACTTATTAGGTTTGCCACAAAGATAAACGGAGGCCAGACCAGAGAGAAGGAAAAGGAGAAGTTTATTCTGTGCTGCCAGGCAAGATTCACTGGCTCAGCAAGGAGTCACACTGCCAGGGGAGGAAGAAAAGAAGAAGGCAGAGAGTTTTTAAGCTGATCGGGAGGGTAAACAAGAAAGACCGGGAGTAGAAGCTGCAGCTGCAGGGTCTTAAGCCTGCTCCATCCATCCATGAGATTCTGAGGCAAGGCTGTGCCTTGATTGTCCCACCACAGAGACAGATGACTCATTGTCCTTGAACCCCTTTGAAGCTAGCTCGCTCAGTCTGATCAGGGCAGGGCAGGCTGTTTGTTCCTAATGTCCCCACTAGCCAGTACCTGCCTCAACACTACTCTCACAAATGGAGTCTAGGAAGCCCCCCAGGAGCAGTTCTAGCTGCCCTCTATTGGAATTGACTTGATGGCGGTGACTTTGGGGGAGGGAGGGGGGATGTTATTGGCTAGTTCCCATGCATCTAGTCTTCAGAAAAGAAAGTGAGACCCCCCCCCCCCACCCAATTCAGGTTCACAAAGATTGTCATCATTTCACTTCCCCTCTGAGTTTTTCCACCACTTCAGTGTCTGTTCTGTTAACCAAGCTCACCAAGTTTCTTCTGTCATTCAGCAGATTTAGAGGGCGAAGCTTGCTGGGAAGCCAGAGAGCAGGGTGGTATTTTCAGCTTCCTCTTTAGAAGATGAGCTGGTGCTTAGCTTCTGATCCCAGGCTCTCTCAGAGAAGTTGGATAAATGCTGCATTTCCAGAACTCTCCAGTGTGTTGGTTTGAACATAAAAATAGCCCTCTCCCCTGCAGGGGAGAGATCCTGACTAGAAATCTTGAAATACTTTCTCCATTTCATTTTCCACAGAAGGGACCAGATTTTAAATCCGGCAGCTGGCAAACAGCCACATGGCTTTTTCATTAGCTGGTCACGGCATCCCATGAGAATAACTCAAAATGCACACAAGAATTGCTTGTTTCAGGAGCCAAACAGGAAGTTGGAGAAGATCCATGCAGCTCCAGTCCCTGATCCTACTAACGAGGGCGCATATGCCACCGTGCACAGTGATTAATGCAGATGGGTGCCAAGGATCCACAGGCCTTGGGAAGTGGCCAGCTTGCTTGCTTCCACACTCCCTGCTAATTGTTCTCTGTGCCATCTTTAGAAACCCATTTCTCATCTTGGACTGTGACATTAATGGTCTAACATAAACTTGCCCAAACCCAGCCTTGGAGCATCAATCAATCCACTCAGAACCATGATCTCAGTGGCAGTTCATGAACTTCTCCAAAGACCATGTTTTCAGCCCCTACTTTGTGCCAAGCTGCCAAACATGATGCTAGCTTGGCTGAGATTGATAGCCAAGGTAGTGGGTTCGAAATCTCTTGGAGGAGAGAAATCATAGCAACAAGCCATGATTATAAACGAGGGCTGTGAATGAAATTGACTGTGATCTAGAGAGAGAGCGATACCTTCCTAGGGGCAGAAACCAAGGGCAGAGACGCATTTTAATGAGATGATCAGAGAAGAGATTTCTGATGGTGATTCGTAAAGTGAGCCTTGAAAGAGGACGGGGGTTCGAGAAAGTCTGAACATGTGCATGATCTTTCAGAGGCCATTGGCTTAATAATATTATTTATCAATATTTTAGTTCTTTCTTCTCATTCACAGCCCAGTGACGGAGGCCTTAGAAGCCAGAAAGGCATCATCCAAAGTCCAGTAGATTTCTGTATTCTCTTGGAGCAGTTGGGAAAAAAGAAGAATTATCCTTTGAGGGGAAATAGATGGTGAACCCAGTAATTGCCATGAAAAATTTCTTCCTTTGTCATGGGACCAGAACTGGATGGTTTCTGGCTTCTATTGCTGATGGTTTTGATCAAATACTCTACAGAAGACTCTTGATCAGAAAGGGGGAAAATATGGGAGGTTCAAATTCTCAACGGAATTCAGATTTGAAAGAATATATTAGACACTGAAGAAAGCAGACATAGGAGAGACTGGTGCTTTCTG
>PVJH01030832.1:0-24393 GCA_004026705.1 Nesogale talazaci
TTTTTTTCCTTCATTAGTCATTGTCCACACATATGAATTGATTGGAAATACTAAGGCTTGGTTGTGTCAGACACCACATAGTCCTCAAAGTGACATCATTTCTCCTAAGAATTAAAAGAGTTCTTGGGCATATTCTTTGCTTCTATCTTTAAATCCTTCTTTCCTTTATTCCAATCTTTTTTCCCTTATCAGAGGCAATCATTGTTAATACTGGTTTGTATCCACTTCCAGGTCCTTTTCTGTAATTTATAATCATAGATACTCTGTTTTAAATATAGACATAACCATACAAATGCAGTTTCACACAACAGATAAATGAAACCACAATGTATGATTTTGTTAACTATTCTCTTGATAAAATATTCTATTTGGGGCTCTTACATCTCTTATCACAATCTATACATTCTTTCAATGTATCAAGCACCTTTGTACATATACCATCATCATTTTCAAAGCATTATCTTCCTACTTGAGTGCATGATGTCAGTTCCCCATTTCCTCCCTCTTCTTCCCCTGCCCACCCTCTCTCATGAACCCTTGATAAGCTATAGATTTTTTTTCCATATCTTACATCATCCTCCATCACCATTCACTCACTTTTCCATTATTTGTCCCCCAGGAGAGGGTTCTAGTTTGATCCTTATAATGGATTCCAATTCCCCCTCTAATCCTCCCCTAATCCTCCTGGTATCTCTACTATCCTTGTTGGCCCTGAGGGTTTTTTCTACCCTAGATTTCCTGAAATGTAGGCTCTTGTCTGCAACAGTGTGCATGCTTTAGTCTAATCTGATTATAAGGTAGAACATGATAGTGGGGAGAAAGAAGCACTAAAGAAAATAGCATAGACAAGAAAACTTTCCTCTAGCTCTTTAGTGCTGTTGGTTGACCCTGAGCCCTGGAAGCAAGGAGCCATGGGGAAACCCCAGCCAGCACTGGGATTCTGCACCCACTGACGTGTGACTTCATGAGTCGAAGGGGACATTATAGACTGGTATCGGGCATATGGGCTAATATCGGACTTATGACTTATGACTTTGAACTGGACTGGGTTGGGATGCTTTCTCAGTTTTCCATTCCTTTTGTATATAAACCCTTTCCTTATATCCATATGTGTGTCTATGAAATTTGTTTCTCTAGTCTACCTGGACTAGCACAATGTTGTTTAGCCAGGAGTCATATTTTATTACATAAAACATAGCTAGAATTTAAAATGGCTTTAAAATGGCTGTATCTGGTATTTAGCAGTACATGGACATAAGGAACCTTCCTCATCTACCTCTTTCAATTCTCATTTCCATCAAATTCAATCATTCAATTGCATAATTTTGCCACTAAATTAGTTTTGTGTCATCATAGAATGTAAAGAATATGTGTACATATGAATATGTGATATTAATCACCACTATTGTGAAGGAACCTTGGTGTTACCATAGTTATGTGTTGGCCTGTGATCTCCGAGGTCATCCATTCTAAATCATCAGCTCCTCCGTGGGAGAAAGAGGAGAGTTTCAATACTTACAAAGAGCCTCCGTCTCAGAATCCCACACGAGCAATTCGACCCTGACCCACAGGATTGCCAGGAAGCAGATTTGACTTGAGAGCAGTGAGTTTGGTCTGGTACTATAATGATTTTTGAAATCAAACAAATTTAAGCATAAATAAATGTAACATTACTATGTCACTAAATCAGTTTTCATGTACTTTGCTTTTGTAGTAAATTTATAAAAAAAAAAAGCATAGAGTATTTTCCTTGTCCTTGTTCCCTATATTATCCCTTATATTTCTCCAAGTGTTTTTCCTTCAGTGCATGCAGACGATGCACTTCTGTTGTTCCACATCCTTGAGACAGCTAACATAATATGTCCCTGTATGACTATGTTCATGACCATAGCTTTGGGCAGGAATAGAATTTCCACAATGCAATGTGGTGATATATGGTAGATCCTTGACAAACACTACCTGCAACAACAAATCATTTTGTCATTAAATCTAGCATTGGATGAAACAATGTAAGAAATATTAAATCAATGGTATAGGAAATCAATCTCTATTGGTTATTGAGTTCTTTAAAAGCTAGCTTTAGGCCTACATAGTGATATCACTCAGCTATCCAACCTTTAGGCAGATATAACTAAAGCTTCAGAGTGTGCTACTCCCCAATAGTTTATTATACTCAGCAGTGAGGAGGCAGAGCTATTTCACTGCAATGTCAATGCTAGCAAAGAATATTGAAAGTAACATGGACTGTGTGAACTGCAAATATGTCTGTCTTGGAGAAGTACAGCCAGCATGCCACTTAGCAATGAGGATGATGAAACTTCATCTCACATATTTAGGACATGTTATTAGGAGATACCAGTCACTGAAAAAACACATCAGGCAGAGTAAAATAGAAGCTCAGTGAAAAAGAGGAATACCCTCAAGAGACGAATTGGAAATAGCTGCAACAATGGACTCAACTGTGGTGAAGATGATACAGAAACAGGTAATAGTTCTTTCCTTTGTATCTTGGGTGTCTAGAGTCAGAGTCTTCTTGAGGGCGATGAACTACAACACAAAGTTTTGGAGGAAAAGGAAGAACGTATTTCTTTCTACCATTTCTCCCTCTCACTTAATAAACTCATTGTCATTTGACAATCATAAAGAATTATAACAAAACCTGAAGACTAGGAAACCTAAACCAAAATTTCTAATTTGAACTAAGACCTTTTTTAAAAAATGTTCACCTTGCTGGTCATTATTCACTAAGTATGGCAAAACTCTAATCAAAAAATAATTCATTTTTAAATCCCCTCATTGAAATTTTATTGAATGCTGTAGTCTGAAGGTGAGATAGAAAACTAAAAGACAAAACCCATGTCTGAAGAATTTTATTTTCTAGTGAAACGTAACAGATAATAAACAAAAAGAATGTTAAAAACTCTCTGTCATTAAGTCCATCCCAATCAGTTCAGAGGAAGCCCTCTGGAACAAGGAAGCTCTCTAGGAAAAGGGATCTGAATATAAAACAGTCTTTAGCTAGATATTACCAGTGTGTGTGAAAGGTAAAGACCGAATACGGATAAAATGAAATCAGTGATATGCTGGGGTCTTAAAGACTTGAAGGTAAATAAGCAGCCATCGACCCGAGAAACAACAAAGCCCACTTGGAAGAAGCACATCAGCTTGTCCCTGCCAATCACTGTAGACAGAGCAAGTGCAGAAGAAAATGTGGCCAAGAAAGCTGATAGTGTCCAGCTATAAAGGAATATAGAGTGTGGGGCCTTAAAGGCTTGAAGATAAACAAGTGGCTATCTAGCTGAGAAGCAACAAAGCCCAGATGGAAGAAGCACAGCAGCCTGGGTGAACATAAGGTGTTGAGGGGATCAGATATCAGGCAACACAGAACAAAAAAAAATCATATCATTGTGAGTGAGGGGCAGTGAAGAATGGAGACTCAAAGCACATCGACAGGCAACTGGATATTCCCTGACAGAAAACTCTCAGGGAGGGGTGTAGCAATGATGAAGCATACAATGTTTCTCTAGTTCTTAAATGGTACTCTATCCTCTCCCACACTATCAGGATTCCCAATTTTACCTTACAAATGCAGCTGGACTGGAGGAAGTACACTGATAGAGATAACAACTGGAAACCCGGGAATTCAAGACAGAAGAACCCCCTCAAAACTAGTGTGAGAGGCAAAAATGGGAGAGTGACTGGAAAGTGGGGAGGACAGACTGCAAGGATCTACACTTCCTGCCTCAGGGACAGACAGCAGAGAAGTGGGTGAAGGGAGACATTGGATAGTGTAAAATAGACAAAATAATAATTATTTATAAATCATCAATGGTTCATGGGGGAGGAGGGAGTGGAGAGAGAGGGGGAAAATGAGTGGATACCAGGGGCTCAAAGAGAAAGCAAGTGTTCTGAGAATGATGAGGGAAAAAATGTGCAAAAATGCTTGACTATGTACATGTGGATTGTGATGAGTTGTACAAGCCCCAATAAAATGCTTTAGTTAAAAAAAAACAATGACATGGGTGGTAGTAAGTCAGATTCATTGGCTTATCGATATATGTATACAAAAATATTTCTATTATTCATGTCAAAACTGAATTTATACTCTGGGACTGTTTTATACACTTAAATGTTATCATGCAGAAATTATATGGATCAAGAGGTAGGTGTGTGAACAAAACATGGAAATACTGCATGACTTTAAATCAGGAAAGGTGTGTATAAGGGTTGTTACCTGTCACTGTATTTCTTAAATCTATATGCAGACAAAATAATCAGAGAAACAGGCTTTTATGGAGAAGGGTGTGGCATTAGGATTGGAGGAAGGCTTATTAAAACCTGTGACATGCAGATGATAAAACATTTCCTGCTAAAAGTGAGGAGGACTTGAAGCATTTGCTGATGAAAATCAAGGGGAGTGACATTTGGTATGGAAAGTAGTTCAAAATAAAGACCACAAACCTCACAACTGGACTAATAGGCAACATCCTGATAAATGGAGAAAAGATTGAAGTTCTCAAGGATTTTATCTTGCTTGCTCATAGAAATAGCTATCAAGCAATCAAAATTCTAGTCGCACAATATAAATCTGCTGGGCAACATCTCTTCAGACTACTGAAAAGCAAGGACGTTACTTTGAGGACTAATGTGTGCCCTACTCTAAGCCATACTGTGTCACTTGCCTCATATGCATGTAAATGTTAGACATTTAATGATCAAGATCAAAGAATCCATGCATGTGTATTATGGTACTAGAAAAGAAGAGTGAAAGTACATGCTAACTATTGAAAGGACAAATTAATCTGTGTTGCAAGAAGTAGAAGCAGAGTGTTCCCTAGCAACAAGGTTGGAGATTTCTCCCACTTGTATACTTTGTACATGTGGTCAGGAGAGACTAGTCCCTGGAGAAGGATATAATTCTGGTAACATGGAAGGGGAGCTATAAAGAGGAAGACCCTCAATGGCTGCATCAATGGGCTTGAGCACAGGATCAGTCATGAAGTTGGTGCAGAATCACGCAGTGTTTCCTGATGCTGTTCAGAGGTTAACTGAGTCAGAACCTACTTACTGGTACCTAACAACAGCAACAGCAAGAAGCAAGATATCGAAGAGCATGGACAGACTAATTGGAAGAATAGAGGACAAAAGACTGAAATTCACTGCTGATAATATCAGGAGACAGGAAAGGTATATGCATGGGTACACTGTGCTAGAACTGTTTCACTTAATTTCATCATTTCTACAATGTATACATGCATATTTGAAGGCATTATTTGCCCCCCAAATTGAGTATCAATATAAAGCACCCACTAGATAGTGGCTAGAAAATAGGAATTAAGATGAAAAGCAAGAAATAAAATTAGAAAACCTTGCAGCTATGCAGATGAAATATAATGGTGAGGGGATCAGATAAACTTTGGATATGTTACGTATGCACCAATTACTGCTATTGATTTGTTGTGTGAAATAGGAGGAGATGTAATTTTGCTATTGTGTAAGCACCATGTTAAATCTTTAAGGAAATGACTTCAAGTCTTCTCCTTATATCTGCTGTCACTGCCTCTACTGCTACTGTTTCTGCTAGAGCTGCTGACAGAGACCAAAAGTGTGGGGCAGGAAGCAGAAGTGGCTGAATGCGCAGCAGGGACAGGGGCAACAAGAAGCCCTAGCCAAAGAGCAAATGGATCATGTTCAAGCCCACCCTGTTCCATCCACTTGAACAGAGGACAACCAGAACACAAAACTCCTGTGCTGCAAGAGTCTTTTTTTCCAGTCTGGAAAACAATTAAGTGAAAATACTAAACAAAAGGACAGTCACTTTTGCTTTAAAGAAACAAAAACCACGTGGAAAACCAGACACACATGTCCTTGGACCTTGCCAGAATGATCATTAGCACACACACCTATTTTTAAAAAGTAGTGCAGATAGGGTTGGTTGCTAAATTAAATGTTGGTTATAAAAAGGAAAAATGGACACAGGAAAAGGTAAAAGAATAAGGTGGCTATACACAACAGACAATATTGCAAGGGGGACAAGTAATACAGAAATGATACTGATCCATTCTGTCTTCTGGCTGCTAAGGATCTGGGCTGCTCAAAAGCAATGTGTTTGGATTGGCTAAGACTCCCATGGGAGCCCTGGGCCAACAGCCATCGAGCACTCAGCTGCTAAACAAAAATTGGGGTCTGTAAAAGTTTAGAGTTGTCCTATAAGGTCACTACAGATCACAATAAACTCACTTCAATGGGTTTGATTTCTATATTTGCTATATAAAACCTCCTATTTCTAATTGCTTTAGGCTGGAGTGTAGGTGATATATCTTTAGAGGTAGATGACATGGGTGATATAGATATACATAGATGATATATAAACATAGATAGATGATACATAGATATAGATAAATATATAGCTAGAGATAGAAGTAGAAATAGAAACTAGATGAGAGCAAAATAGATTGATAGATAGATGATAAATAACTAGAAATTTATTTCAAGGAAATGATTCATGCAGTTGTGAAAGCTTATAAATCACAAATCATTGAGCCAAGGGACAGACTGAAAGCATCTCCTAATTCTTATGTTTGCAGGGGTTGACAAACACAACAAATAGCACATCAAACAGAAGGCTTACAGGGTTATAGGAGCTAGTAAACCTGCAAATTTTTGCGGGTCAGTCAACTAGCATACAAGAACCTGTGTTAAGAGAATGGCAGGTCAGATTCAATGAGCTTTGTCAGATGAGCTTTGTCAGATTTTGCATATATATTGGATATGGACCCAATCCCAAGGAAATGTCCATGTCAAATAAATGCCTGCACATATCAGATGACAAAATGAAGTGACTACAGAATATCTACCAAACCACTGAGAACGGATGCCTAGTCAAGTTGACATATCACCTTAACCACCCTTTGTAATTTAGAGCCTGAACTCCAAAGAAACAAACTCACTGCCATCAAGTTAATGTTGACTCTTACTGGCACAATTAGTTAAATCAGTCCCTGGAGATAAGCAAGTCAAGAGACGCCACCAGCCTGATCTCTGATTCACAGATTGGAAACTTACCAGGCTATGCAGCTAAGTGAGCCGTTTCCTTGCTTTATTTCTCTAGAGAAATCAACCTAAGTTAACTACTACAGTGATACTAAGAGATGCAAAGAAGAAAATAACTAGAAGAAGGAAAGGTAATCATGTGGTAAATAGTAAAAAATAATTCTCCCGTGTTAAGGGGTAAAAATGGAACAGCAGATTTTAAGACCAAGAATATGTGTGCCCTGAGGAGCTTGCTGTCTTACTCAACAGGGAATCCCAAAAAGAAGAAAAATGTCTATCAAAATAGCTACTTAATGGATTTTTAATGTATCTATTTAAAATCCATATTTCTCTTCTGACTAAATTTTGAAAATATTGTGAAGATCTAAAAATAAAATGATACATAATTCACCTAAAGGAGAGGAGGTTAAGGGAGATACACATTGCAGTAAAATTGCATAAAAATTGCATTTACAGTCAAATAAAAAATACAGATGGAATCTTGATTTTCTCCTCAACATGCCTCAACAATTGCTCTAAATATAAAAGGTATGAGAGACTTCTGATTACAAACATAGGCCATGTGTGATTATCCATAATAATGATGCCATATCAAACTACCAAGGACCAAAAGTGTTTCAAAAATAAACTTAAATATAAAAAACTTAGAGTAAACATTTTTGACATGGACATATTTAGCAAATGATTACACAAGTTCATATATACTGATTTTGTAAGAGAAAAGAAGAGGCTATTTAATGCAGGACCTTCGTTTCCCTTTTTACCGCCCACTTGTGAATATCTGTTATTTAATAAGTACAGTGGTATGTAACATGCCTACGTACCATACCAATGATACGCACTGCTGTAGGGATGCCAGTGGACTTGTGGGAGCAGGAAAGTTTGTCACTAAGTCAAGGCGCTGTGCTTTCCCCATGAGGGAAGGAGCACCTTACTCCTCCTGACTGACTGAATGTGGCAGGATAGTGTCAGAAGTCAAGAACTGGGCCTATTCGTCTCAAAGCTGCATTTCATTTTTGAAGTGCCATACTTCTCTTTTGCTGACTGCTATAAATGAGGATAATTCCTTTTTCTCAGATTCTTGGAAATGTGTACCGTGCAATATGTCCTAAGTGCTGCGGACGTCAGCTTCATCACAGGGTTTTCAAAGATTTACACTGAGACAAAAGTGTAGCTAATGTTTCTAGTCACTCAAAAATATTTTTAGAAAGCAACTTCAAGGTTTTTTCATAAGCTCTATGATGAACTATTTTTCTTCATTTTCTCAATATGTTTGACCATAACTCCAAATAATTCCACATGACTATTGTCCTTTTTTGTTACATCCTAAAGCATAAAAGAGAAAAAATAGCAACTTTTCAAAGGTCCTTTCTGGATTATAAATATCCTTTTTATGGTTTCATGGACAGGAATCACTCATGCATATTTTTAACATGATTCCTTTAGTAAATTTTTATTGACTTTTTTAACCTCAGTAGATTTTATATCATCTATGATTTTGCATTATGCTAATTCACTAAAGTCAACTAAAGCTCCCAATGGAACAATGATTGTGCAGAGGGGACAAAAGCATTTCTATTGGTACCACGGACCCAACTAGGGAAATGCAACTACACTGGTTGTTAAAGTGATGTTTAAGACGATTTATATGATTCCTTTGAATACAGACCAACTGTATATTTTTGAAGCTTACTTTGCAAAAATTCTACAATATAGTATCGTTATACAGGAAGCCAGAGAATAATAATACAGAGTGCAAATGAGCTCTCCCAGATTCTATTTTTATGAAATTGTATTACAATTTAAATAGTATTTTATTAAATCATATTACACTAGATCAAAAACCAAATATTATATTTGGGCTGTGTTCATAGAGAAGCAAAGTTAGTGAAGCACATATTTATGTATATGCATATGTATACATATGTACAGATTCATATATATGTCTAGATGAACAATATATGCATATATGCAGATGAACATATATGCATAGCAGTTTTTCAAAGTATATATACATATATACACATACATATACACATACATGTATGAGGGGTAACCTTCCGAAAAACAGAAAAACTCCACTCTGCAGAGCATTTGCAGTACACCTTTTCCTGTTTGGTGAGCATCCAGCAATTCACTCTAAGTTAGTGCACCCAGTAATGTCACCTGGGAAGGTTCTCTCTGGCCACAGTGCTTTTTTTTTAAGCATTTTTACTTGATCCTTAATGTCTGTGATGGTGGATGTGCTAGTGTGTGTAAACCAGTGAAACAAATTCAGAGAGACTCATAAGAGAGAACTATACTTCAAGGAGTCATTGTATATTAAGAAAACACCCCAGCCCAGTCCAGTTCAAGTCCAAAAGTCCGATATTGAACCATATGTCTAATACCAGTCAATTAATTCCTTTTCAGACTCATGCAATTATACACAAAGATATCGAGTGCAGGAAGGTCACAGGGCATTTGGTGGAAAGTCTTGTGGATCCAGTGGTGGTAGAAGCCTCTGAGTGCTGACATGGGTTTGCATGTGTCTTCTCCAGCTCCAGGGCTCTGACCCTATCAGCACAGCTCCATGTGTCATGTCAGCAGGAAGAAGAAGAAAGTGAATGTGTATCTGGCCCCCAGGGGGCTATTTATCTCTGTGACACTACCAAATGAGGTCATCAAGCTGCAACCTGATTGACAGGCTAGACTCCACTCCTTCCCAGGTTGGCACCAGCTTATATAACTATCACAGCCCACCCTTGTAATTTGACACTTTTATACAACTCTTTAGCCATACATTATTTTTTTTAGAAAACAATAACTTAATTATATCTGTATCTAACAGGATGAACATAAAAGCATACAATTCAATATGTGCCATCTTCTTTTAAACACAATATTCTAAAAGCGACCAAACAATATTCTATGCCTAATAATTTTAGCTCAGTGAGCATTTTCACAAGAATCTTATAATACTATCAATAGCATATTCCCCCACCTATGAAAGTTTGCACACCATCCTCTTCATGCCCAATTTTGGAGTATCCAAATTCTACACTGCCTGCTTACTTCAACCCCAGTTCTGAGGAGACAGTTATATTCTTTGATGTGAAGACTCTTCATTCCAGTTGGAACCTTGTAAAGGCTGCAACCATAAGCAAAGACAAATCAGGACAGACAAACAATAAAGTCAGTAGCAACATGCACTAGTTCACTGCCTCAAAAATCTTCTCTTCCTGCTGTTGGATCCTGGTCAACTCAATGTCGGCTGGCACACAGCCTCATCACACTGTCCACTGGCTGCCTTGCCTTACACCATGGCCCCATCACAAATTCTCGACAACCTAGTCCCCTATGTC
This sequence comes from Nesogale talazaci, assembly GCA_004026705.1. NCBI lineage: Eukaryota > Metazoa > Chordata > Mammalia > Afrosoricida > Tenrecidae > Nesogale > Nesogale talazaci. The sequence goes on from PVJH01030832.1 coordinate 10,398, forward strand.
AGATCATGAACTTGAGACCAGTCAACCCAATCTCATCTTTTTCTTCAGTCTCTGTGAGCCAGGTCCATGAGTATCAGGGACTTGACTCAATCTGTCTCTTTATTGCTGCATTTCTCCCAATTCCACTCAACAAGTTGATCCAGGTGGTCACCCAGCAAGCATTTCAGACTGCCATCAGCTTACTTTAACAGTCCTATAGATGAGAGTTTCTTCATGGTTTCAGAATTTTTCCAGTTTGTGATACAAACCACTATTTCAAAACTCAAAATTCCAAAGGGTTCGTTTTTCTGTCAACAGCCCCCTAGGAAAGAAAGTCTCTGCACCTTCAAATGATCTGAGTACTCAAGTCACGGGTGGTGGGTTTATCTTTTCAGAAATAAACCTTCCTTGCAGGTGTGCCCTAAATCCTTTAACAATTCAATTGTACTGGCTGAAGACAAATGGACTTACAAGCTCTCTGTTTTAATACCTCCCATTAATTATTTCTATCAATCATTATATCTACAACAGTAAGCAGAAGAAAACAGTATAAACCTAGTACAGCCAGATCCTAAATTCAATTCTTAAAACAGTCAAGTCCAATCCTTAGCCCTCTTATCTTAATCCTTATCTAACTCCATTGATACAAAAATAGCTTTAAATCTTTGGCTCATTGCTTTAAGAAAGGGCTGGGTCTTCTGTCATCCAGTGTGACCTCAGTCATCCACTTTCATTAAGCAGCATGGTCTCAGGGAAGTCCAAATGAGCTCAAAACATATATCAATCACATTCATTTTATCCATGTCACATAGGAAAAACCAAAAACAATTTCTGGAAACCAAACTGTGAATTTTCACAGACTTTCCAGAAAACAACCTAGTAAACTACATGGTCATATCTAACTTCCAGCTAGCCATAGAAAAACTACCATGAGGCAGAGGTTAAACAAGCATTCATTCTCCATTCTCTGAATCTGTTTCTCTAGAACCTGACATCTAATTCCATAAAGTGTTAGTCCTGGTAGACTAGAAAAACAAATCTGGGGAGACTCATATGTGTGAGAGAGATCTTTACATGAAGGAGTAATTGTATATTAAGAAAACATCCCAGTCAAGTCCAGATCAAGTCCATAAGTCTGATATTAGGCCATATGCCCCAAAACAGTAGTAAATTCCTCTTCAGACTCATGCAGTCCTAGTCAATGCCACTGAGCAGGAAGGTCACAAAGCAGTGGGTGGAAAGTCTTGTGCAACCAGTGGCAGCGGAAGCATCTTAGTGCTAGCATGGATCCTCATGTGGCTCCTCCAGCTCCAGCGCTCCAGTTCTATCAGAAAAGCACCATGTGTTTTGTTAGCAGGAAGGTGGAGCAGCGAGTGAGAGTGCCTGTGGTCTCCAGGCTACTTATCTCTGTGGTGCCCCCAAATGAGGTCATCAAACTGAGCCTGATTGACAGGCTAGACTTCACCCATTCCTAAGTTGACACCAGATAATTGAAAAACCACAGCTGAATAGTGTTACTATGAAACGTTGTTTCCTGCTCAGGAAAACTGCCACAGAAATTGTTGTAATGTTGAACATGGCTTACATTTACAGGAAAAAATCAAGTGTATGACCTAGTCTTTCATTTCAAAAAAGGTGAAATCTTGATTGATGACAAACCTTACTCTGGATGTCAGTCGACTTCCCAAATGGAAGGAGCTCTACCTTTGTAGTATATTTGAAGTTCATTTCACTAGGTCAAGTTTATCCACCAGGTCAAAAATTAGGCAAACAGGGGACGGGTTTTGCCCCCATGACAATGCAGCTGCTTAGGCAGTCATCTCATTGTGCCATGTTTGGGCAAAAACATAGCATGTCTCTCTTGCCCCATGTACCTTACTCACCTGATCTCACTCCGTGAGATTTCTTTAAGTTTGCTCACATTTAAAGGAACATGAAAAGACAGCAATTTTGATGACATAATAGAGGGGAAAGAAATATGAGGGAGGTTCTCTCAGCCATCCACAGAGTTGAGTTTGAAAAATGCTTCCAAGAATGGAATCAAAGATTTGAAAAATACATTACATGTAATAGAGAGTACTTTGTAGGGGATAACTCTCAAGCTGGCAGCTGACCTCGACACATACCTTTGTAGGGCAAGTGAACTCAATCTGAGTAGATTTGCGGATCTGCTGTCAGGTTGCCTACTCGCACTTGAGGACCCAAAGGGGAGGATAGCCAATCAGTCAGGAGATGGGTCTAAAGGGCATGTACTATCCCTATAAATTCAATGCAGGCCACAACTCCAAGAAAAATCCCTTTCACCTGATCAGTTTCTAACATCAAGTCACAAAATGGATGATGATTATGTTTCTGTCAAAACACTGAGAACCATGGCGTAATAAAGCCAACATATAACCTTAAACATTGCAGTAATACATATATCTTTGTCAAAAATGGAAGAATAGTTAACACTAAAACGTAGCAGCTCACAAATATAACAAGACATCATTTATAACTTTTACTAAAGGATAAAACTACTTGTTATACTGATTAAATATTAGATCATTGGAAGACCATTTTTATATTATTAAAGAATATGTTCTTTTTCTTTTTTGGGGGGGGGGGGGGGGAATCACTGCCTCTGGTAGTCATGGGAGCTACCCACTGCTGCTCTTGAGAGCCGCCACTAGATTTGAACCACCAAGCCCGCAGGCCGCAGTCCCGCACTCAACCACTGATGCCACAGGGGTTCAGCCCTAAGAATATGTTCTTTTAATAAGCCAAATGACACGAATACTATTCTCCAAGTAGTGAGTTTATTTTTAACATTTCCATCTAGTTTAATCTTGTGGCTACATAATAAGGAACTCCCTAGGAATTCTCATCACCTACACCTAATTCCTTTGTAATTTTATGTCTCAGTTTATTTAATCAAAACAAATTGATCTGTAAACTATTCATCATATTGTTGGAAAGTTTATCATTTAATGAATGCTTTCTTTTTTTAATGCTAGTTAAAACAGTAAACCTGGGGTTAAATTTTTTTAATGATTTCAGGAAATTTCAGTCATTACTGATGCTTTAATTTATTTGATCAATTTTCCACCTTGGGTTCCTTACGAAGCACAAGAGCCCAAGGGGATAAGTGAAATTGAGGGTTACTTATGCTAACCCTCTCCTCTCACTTCTTCTTAAATTGTTGCTCTTTAAATAGTCAGACCCAAGGACTTCTGCATTCAAATCCCCACCCTCACTGCCTCACTACCACCAACGGAGGCCAGAGACCCTCCCCAGAACTCTTTGAGGTGCAGAATAACTCCTAGTCACTGTCCTTTTATACATTCTAGACCCAATTAAATTGACCTTTGCCTAATGTGAGAAACTAATATTTGAAATTGAAGTCATGAGAAATGACTATGATATCTCTATGCATTGCTGAAAATGCATGGCCTTGTCAACATTAGTCTTCTTTTTAAACAAATGTATATGGGAGCTAAGGGCAGAAAAACAAAGGTTTTTTTGCCACAAGTGAAATCACAGTGTGACTGTAGTCATCATTTCATCACAATTAATTTTTTTTAATTTTTCCTGCTATTCAAAAAGGGTAATGAATGAATAAATAAAAGAAGTTTGAAACGAGGTAGAAAGAGGCAGTGTGACCCTTATAAAATTATACTTTTATCTGAAACTCAAAATGCACAACTTTTTTTAACCATAGCAAAGATGCATTATAGCACGAAAGAATATGTATTTTCTGAGCAAAAAACATTTGCTTTTAAGATTATATTATTATTATTTAGCGATTGGTAGCAATAGTTAGAAGTGTCACTATGAGGGCATGAGATATATTTGAGATACATTCATCTTACAAGCATTTTGAGTTCCTACTATGTTTAGTGTTATAAGTGTTTATGATAATACATACAAAATTTTCATAACTCACATTTTTCTTCTATTTATCTTATGAATCTATTTTAGTAATAGATATCCATTATAAAAAGTTATTAAGCAAGTTATTACAAAATAAACTTTATTTTTCAATTTAATTGTATTTCTATGAAAACTATAAATTCAGCACTAAAATATAAAGAGCACCTGGAACTTGTTAAAAAAATAATAATCCCCATTATCCTTCAATGATATTGAGATACTTTATAAAGTGTCTACTTATAACTTCTAAAGAGTTTTGTTTGAAATTTTTCCCCTTAGCTTCATACCATCCTCATGCCACTAAGAAATATTTTTATACTATAATGCTAAGGATAATCATTAGAATTAGTCTTCTTTAATTTCTTAGGTGATGTCCAAGTTGGCTTTGTGTGTGTATGTGTTTATTTTTCTAAATTAGGTCTCCTACATATGATACCTGTTATTCCTTGGTTCACACTTTAATTCTGCAAATGTCCAGTCTCATTTCTTGCAAGAAAAATATGGGGAACAAGTAAAAATTTCATTCTGTTGAAAATAACTGTCCATTCTGTTGAAATTACCTTTAATCCACTATTTTTAAAAGAAAATGTGGCAGCTAATGTATTCTTATTTTTAAATAATTTTTCTTACAGATGTCTAAAGTGATCAATAATACTTTTTTTTAATAAGCTCATTTGAGAGTTGAAAATCAAATGTCACTATATTTCTTCAAATGTCACTCTATTTCTTCTTTTTATGTTCTTTGGATTTACCCGCTACTGCTGAAATTTTATCACACGAATTTTGGCAGCAGTGTGGTCAGGTGCTTGGGAGCTCCTCTACCGGCCAGTGATTCTGACCCAGCAGTCACCCCACGGGAGAGAACGGAGACGCTCGGCTCCTGCAACAACTGACAGAACCTGAACGTTCGCTTGATGACACCGTTTTTATACGTTAGAGGTTTTGGGTGCTTTCATCTTTGCCTTGACATACTCTTTTACTTGCACATTGGCAAGTTGGGAGCAGTTCTTTCTAAAATGTACTTATTTTTATAAAAATATAACTTGTCAATTGTAATTTTTTATTTACAAAGGGTTCAGAAGAAACAATTGCTCTGGGGAAATATCTATCGCTTGGCCTTTGAACTGCTGGAATTTGACAGCACGACCTTCTTTTTAGGCTACTTGGAACAATACTTCCGAGGATGATTAAAACGAATCACGTTGCCTAGACTGACTCTGGGTGTAGTTAGCCGAACTCAAGCCATGCTTTCCTGTTTCTCACTCCAGCCACAGTGGATTTCGTAAAACTTGCTACATTGCTCAGAGGCAGACACGATGTTTTTGTCTGAAAAGGTCTCCAGGTGTTTCTTACAAGCGTCCCAAGGAAAACGAATTCCTGAGACTGGCCTTGGACTAAAAGAATATTTCTGTTCTGTCTGCTTGGTCAATGATTGCATCCTGTAATTATTCTGAAACCTGAGTTAATGCAAAACATTGGAATGGGACTTCCGCAGGGCATAAATTCCAAAGGAAAATGTGTGTAATCTCTTTGCATTCTAATTTCAAATGAGAAGTCATCAAGACAGTCTGCACTGCTGGAGATCTCCCTGCTGGCATTAGCTTTAACCAACCTCCCTTTTTCTAACTTGGAGTTAATGAATGGACTCTGCTCCTCTCAGGCATGAAACCCTAATTAGAGGTAACAAAAATGGCTCCATTGTTAAGGACTGTACAACGCTATGGGGACTATAAATGATGCAACTCTTCTTTTCTCTTTTTTCTTTCATCAAATACTTTTATTGGGGGCTCTTCTCATCACAATCCACACATTCAACAATTGTGTCAAGCACATTCCATACATATGTTGCCATCATCATTTTCAAAGCATTTTCTTTCTCCTTGAGCTTTGATATCAGCTTCTCATTTTCCCCTTTCTCCCCGACCCACTCTCCCTCATGAACCCTTGATAAATTATAGCTTTTTAATATCAAGTTGTATCAAATGAATATCGCACACAAACACACACACTCACACTGCAAGAATAACTCCACTACTGGCCAACCCTGAGATATACTGAGTTACAGTAACAGGTGATCCAATGAACATCTCTAAACTAATGGCTGGACATATTATTCCTAAGTGCATTCACATAAAGAGATGCAGCATGGAAGAATTCAATAGCTCACTAATAATATTAAATCTCTATATTTAATTCTTAATAAAAACAATGAGATCAGAATAATCAGTATTTAGATTAAATCTTCAGGAGAGAAAAGCATGAAAGGAGAATGGTAGAAAGACTTACTCCTATAATTTATTATATAATGAAAGTATTGGTCATCTATACAACACTACATACAGCCGTGAACCTCAGGAAAGTATTAAACTAGAACCCATTGGGCAATCTTAGGTCTAATTGGCTTTCCCAGCTATAAGGTTCTAAAGAACAATTCAAGAATAGCTTTTGGTCATTTCATGTCCAGCATGCAGTGGATGTCAGACACATAACTAAGTCTCCAATGTAGTTAGAACAATTAGCAGATGTCTTTGAAAAACAAATTGCTCAGATGAACTTCTATATATAATTAAATCATCACGCTGCATAATTACTATCGTCAAGATATTTGAGAACCATAATTGTGGAAAACCTTATTATTTTCTATAAACGTTTTGTATACTCCCATATCTTTTGTTAGTGATAAAAAAGTACACTATCTCTGTCCTTTAGTATATATCAATGACATCATCAAACTCGATGACACGCATGCAAGTGCTATATTATGCAACTCAAGTGATTGTTATAAAAATAAACGAACAAACTCACTTCCATTGAGTTGATTCTATTTGTAAAACTCTATAGGACAAAATAGAACTTCCCCATCTGAGTTTCTAAGAGCAAATCTTTACAGAAGTAACTGCCAGCCTTGGGGTCAGCAGGTCAGTGCGTAACTACAAGAGCTCTTCCTACTTACATACTGTGAACCTGTAAATTAGAAATGATAGCTGCGTTCCTAGATTGCCTCTGAAGTCTTATGCAGCTCAATTCTCGTGTCCTACTCTGTATTCTTAGAGAACTACCTGCACAGAGATCTTTTTGTAGTCAGTGATCCATACGAATAAATAAAACATGTAAATTGCGTTTTAGTTCTCTTGTACATTGTAGACTGAAATACCTGTTCAGTAGTCTTCTCAAACTTAGAAAAATCATTAGAATAAGCTAAATGTAACTATATTCTTATTCTGAATTCTGACAAGCAATAGAAACTAACCTGTAGTTAAAGGAATCCTGATAGGATAGTGGTTGTCCTTGAGTTGCTAACCACAAGGTAAGCAAATCCTGTCACCAAGGGTTGTTGAGTAAGCATTAGTTTGTTAGCAGTAAGTGTAGTCAAAGAAATGATGCCATGCTCTTTCTAAGGGAGTTGCTTTGCTGATGGTCTCCAGCTGCATTGCTAGTAGCAGTCTATCAAAAGACATCACATTTTAATTGGTTATCCTGGGCCAAACAATGTTGATAGTGTGTGCACAAGTGTGCTTTGACATTTACATATGCTAATACTACAAAAAATAAAATTTGTAGCAGTTTTTTCTTGTAAATCATAAGCATTAGTGTTTAAAGGAACATTTTTCTATCTTGAAGTTTTTTAATCATGAATCATTCTGAATTTTAAATGACAAGATTCAAAATATAAACACTATTTTGGAGAAAATATTGTTTTTAATATAAGATAATACATATTAGCATACATATTAGTATGAAGACAAATCATTTTCTCATTCTAAGAAAGAAAAATTATACAGAGTAGTATATCAGTAGTTGTTTCATGGGTTTAAAAATGGCAATAAAAAAATCCCATAACTAGATAAACAAGGGTGCTGTAGACACAAGAATGGCATACCCTTAAGAACCACACTGGCTCAGAATTTTTTACATAAAATATCTCACTCTTTTCTGTCCACTTTAATTTTCCTAATTTAAAAGTTATTCCTGTTGATTTCCTCATGATTTTCCTAGCTTTAAGGTAGCAAATGTATTTGTATTGAAACACGTAATAAAAACAGAGAAACTAGAAAAGCATCAAGTTAGAGCTTGGTGCCAATGAAATAGCATCATTTTCATTCTTCCTGTGCCACTAGATAGTGTCAGGATTTCTATCTGTAAAATAAGGTCTTGCAAAAATACATAAGTAGAAACCTCTCTAATTATGTGTTTGTCTTGAAATGAGAAAGAACAACCTGTTTTTAAGAACCAGCATTGCTTTTAGAAGTTTTGGACTTGGGCTTTCATATTTGATCTAAATCTAAAATTGAGAAAAAAGTAATCAACTCTAATAGCCTAAACTAATAATTGTTTCAGGGTACAAAGAGACCCTAAATCTTAAATATAATTTAAGGAGACTATCTATGGATTCCTAACCAGTGATTCTCAACCTGAGGGTCATGATCCCTTTGGGGATCAAACAACCCTTTCACAGGGATTGCCCAATTAAAAACAGTAACAAAATTAGTTATGAAGTGGCAATAAAAATGATTTTATGGTTGGGAGGTCACCATAACATGAGGAACTGTATTAAAGGGTCATAGTCTAGGAAGGTTGAGAAATGCTGCTTTAAATGGTAAAAGACATGACAAAGCCATCCTCTGGGGAGGGATAACATTTGTAAGCGGTCATAAAGGCACACAAGGATTGGCAGACACTTGAAGAATTTAAAAGGACAGGGACAGCCAAAAGAAATTGCCACAAAGGATCATTGGCTGTTGAGAAAAGCAACACAGTCATAGGTAGGACTACAGAAGTGGAAACAGCTCCATGACTGGGGTATGTACATGATTTTACACAGGTCAGTTTTCGAGACTGGGGAAAAGCCCACCAACCAAGGTAATCAACACATGACTCATGACCACAAAAACCTCACGCCTCACTTTCTACCAAATGTACACTCAGGGCAATGACCAAAGTTATGCAGCAACACCCTGTACCTGTCACACCTGGACATTATCTCAAAGTTTCACTTTATTTTTCTATTCTGCTATTTGGTTTCTGTCTTTTAAGAGCTTCTTACTGAGTGTATGGATATTTATTAAGGCTATATCCTCTTATTGATTTGAAAATATAATCATCATATTATATGTTTACTTGTCTCTTATGCAACATTTAATCCTTCTAGTATATTTTATCATAAGCAATCTTGCCACTCCTCATCTTTTTTGTTTTCCATTTGCAAAATGTATTTTTCCTAACCTTTAATTTTTATATTTGAACCTAAGTTATGTCTCTTGTAGGCAGCATGGTGATGAGTCCTGTTTTCTTTTCCATCCTTTCACTCTTTTACTTTGATACATTTAATCAATTCATATTCATTCAATGTAATTACTGACAGATATAAATCTACTGTGGTTATGTTTTTGCATTTTTATTACAGTATTGATTAATTCTGTGTTTTTTGTATGTTTCCTTTGTTGGGTTCATACAAAGACATTATTAAAATTAAATATGTCTTCTATATGTATACTAAGCCATTTAGATGACGTTAAGACTGCTTTGTGACTGCTCTTTTCACAGACACTGAGTGCCTTTGATTATAGATTCTCATGCTAATATAATGTACACTTATTTATTCACTGTTTGAAGAAATAAAATGCAAAAAGGAATTATTTGGTTTTGGTCTTGCTTGCCTTCTTTCAGGATATTTTAGAGTGCATCTTCAAACACTTAACAATTTGTTGATAATTGTCAAAACAATTTGTTGATAATTTCTCAGGTACGGGTATCTTTTCTTTATGCACTTTATTGGTGTTGCTGCTGACGCTGCTTGTGAGACCTGGATATGATGACTGTACAACTGGCCATCGACATCCTCACTTTGAGCCCTATTCGATCCCCATTCTTTCTCTTGAAAGATTCCCATACTGGCTGTAAAATCGCAGAATGTGGTTCAAAGCAGCCTGTGGTGTTTATCAGTGTTAGATAAAGACTTGGGGACAGCAAGAAAAATAAATACAAATACCAGCTCAATATTTCTATTAGGATCAATTTCTCTAGTACCTAAAAGCTAAAAGATGACCCCTGATTCGCTTATTAGCTCCAGTTAGGGCAACCTCATGCCTCAAACCTGAATTTATTGAAGCAATTCTAAGCTTTCACTAGACCCAAGAACTAGCAAATTTTCTTTTCATCTTAAAGTATAAGCATCTGTCCCTCCTGCCTCAGGGAATCTTAATTCCTTTGTGGGTATTCCCTTGAGAGGCAGGTGACATGCCGATTTCTGGCCAAGTCGTCTGAATGTGTCTATCTCAATTGCTGAGAAAATAGATTGCAAACCTGAGTCATTCCATTCTGTATAGCTCCAATGAGTTTCTATTCAGACTGGACAGCAGCAATCCCCACCAAATCCCTTCTCAGGGTAAGATAGACAAACGATAAAGCCTTTCTATACCTCTTTCACTAAGTCTCCTTTTCATCCTGCTCACCCCTGCAATTACTAGGCTCACAATTTTTACATCGATTCTTTGTTTCCAATTGTGCAGTTGGTATTGGGAAATATTCAACACATTTCAATTACTGTCCTGAATGCTCATTTTACTACTGACTGAAAAAGCTAAGCTATGCTAATGATCTCAATCTGTATCACTAACTATGGTTCTTAGCCTCAAAGTATGAATCATCAGGAATTAGGGAGGTTATTTAAATCCAGGGATACACACACACACACACACACACACACACACACATACACACACATATATGCATTTTTCTTTTACCTGCATAAATTAAAGGTGAAGTGAAAATGGCCCCACTCAAAATAAAGGCCTGTATCCCATACAATAAACATAGATGTCCATAAGTTTGCAGCACAAAATAAGTTCCCCCCAAAAGGAAATTTTTAAAAGAGATGCATTCCCTCCTAAAATAGTTACTCCAGGTTTAAAATTTCTGAGTTCAATTTCAAAGAACTGTCAACCCATTTACATACAGATCACCGAGACATACTATTTCATTGAGAGTTTAATGTGAAACAAATTATTTTCTAAGACCTTTGAACTCATTAGCTTAATTAATCATAAAGCATCATTTTAATAACCTTGGGGCTACCATTGCAGAGATTAAGCAGGAAAGAAGCTCCTTAATAACAATATATAAGTGCTAGTTCTCTATATTTGACAACACATCCAGTTTTAAATAAATGACAGTATGGCAGCTGTACATAAGAATGAACTTGGGAGCTTTAAATGTTTCTTGGAGCACACTGCAAGGAGAGTAGAATGAAAACCTGGTCCACCAATGTCAACTTGGTTCTCACATAACATTCTTCCATGAGAGGCCTTTCTGTAAAGAGGTCCACAGCTCAGACAATGATGGCAAACTGGCTGAATTGGACTCCCACTTTCTTCATTTGCTATTTTTTTATGTTGGATTTTTTAATTTACTTTTTGACCTCAGTTTTTTCAACTGTAGAGTGAAAACAATGAGTATCTATGTTACAGGACTTTTTTTGAAGAATAAATCAATTAGTACACATCACAAAAAGGGCACTCATTAATTTTTATATAGCAAGACTATCACACTTTGAGAAGTTGTGCATCCAGAGTCAGAACTATTATTCCAGGTAGGAAAATTGGGCAGGATGTTAATGAACAGACTGTATCAAAGGTATGTATAATTATGAGTAACCAGTTTGGGAAGGGAAAAGATGACACATGAAATTAACTTTAAAATATCCTTTAAAAGAGAAGTTCTAAGTACATCTTTTAGCAAAAGAAAATTGAGAAAGAATATCTGGACAAACAGGTTAATGAGAGAGGACCTTAGAGAAAGGAAAAGGTATAAACCCAAACTCCCCAGCGAGGACTTAACTAAGGCACTCACAAGCTATGAATTTGAAGATCATTGTCCAGAGGAAAGACATTTGCACTTGTGATGAATTTCTTAAACGCTACCATATTGTGAACAACTTTTGTCATCGCTGTCTTCTGTTAGATCCAATACTAACCACTTGAAGTTGGCTAATGTCCAGTTTGAGGCACACTGAAGACTGGGTGTCTCTGTTGCAAAGAATGCTCACACAACAATGTTGAATATTTGCTCACTCAACACTGGCCATGGAAGGGTTATTAAGCTTTTCAGTCACTGTCACATAAGTGAAGTATTGCAAAGGTCAAAAATCTGTGAGGCTCCAAGTGTGGTGATCAGACTGGCTAGAAAGAAGAATGGCCTGCAGGGGAAAACTCCAACTGTGACATAGCTGTGTGTGCAGGCAGCAGAGTACAAATAGCAGGGACGCGTCTCTCTCCGGGCCTCTTCGTCAGCAGCAAGAGCACTTTCTCAGCCTTGCTTTTCAAAATGATGAATAATAAGCCATTTTCAAGAAAATGAGAGGCAGCGTAAATTAACAGAAATTGTGATAAAGCAGGATTCTGAACCCACCTCTAAGGAAAAGGCAGTATGAAGGAAAGTAATCTGCATCTCGGTTCAAAGGTTTGAGATCAAGTCCTAGTTCTATGATTTAATAGCAGATAATTATTTAGCAAATACATCTAGTGCAGGGAAAGTCATTCATCTTAATGCCCTTTCTAGCTTGGGTTGGTTATTACTTGTAACTCTTCAGTTATAATTAAAAAGAAAAGCAGAATCAGGTAAGATGAAAGCAATAAAGCTTACCCTATTCTAGTACATATCAGATACTATAACTATGCACAAATAATTTTACAAATATGTTTCATTTACTGTACAGAAAAATGCTAATTTTACTGACTGGTTAGGATGAGAAATATCAGACAAAGTGTGTCTATGAATTTTCCTATGCTGCCACCTTATACCCTTTATGGAATATAATCCTATCACTATTTTCTTTATATATGCTGTTAGACTAAAGGCATAAAGACGTACTCTCTGAATTAAAATACATAGAAAGTTGTAATTTATATTATACACTTGGTTTCAGTCATGCACACGGAAACTTTAAAAAATATATTTTTTCTGAAACTGATATTTTGAATGATTTATTTTTCTTGTATCTTTGACATTCAGAAAGAAATACTTTTCTAGGTATGTATTTAGCAAAGTTCTTTCAATCATATATTTTGTTATATGGCCTTAATTACATGTACTCTAGTTTTCTCTCTTTGATAAAGTTTTATTAAAGATTAAGAGTACTTGGAGTCTGCAGATTGACAGAGTACTACAAAGAAATAATTATAATATTTAAAAAGAAACAAAATTAACTGTATATTTTCAAATATTTTTCTCCTTATTTTGACTTTTCCATATTGAAATAAAGCTATTAGACAAAGGACTTAGTCTTGCTTGGAGCCTAAATCAATATTCAAGGAAGCAACAGCCAATAGGTCAAAAGACACATGACATTTTAGTAAATCTGTTGCACCCAACGTCTTTCAGGTGCTGACAACCAAGACTGCTCTTCTGAGGACTAAGGGTTATGCAGCTATTTTTAATTGAATCATATGCATGTGGAAGTTGGACAATGAATAATGAAGATTGAAGAAAAATGATTCATTTAAACTATGGTGTTCGTACACAATATTGAAAGTGCCAGGGGATGTCAAAAGAACAAAAAAAGTTGTAGATAAAAATTATAGCCAGAATTCTCCTTGGTGGCAAAGATGGTGAGACTTTGTATCACATATTTTGGACATGTAGTCTGGAAAGACCAGTCCCTGGAGCAAGACATCTTGATTTGGAGAGTGATGGACCAGAGGAATAGAGGAAGGACGCATGAAGTGAATTGACACTGTGGCTTTAACAATGGAGCCAAGCATGAGGATGGCAAAAGACCCGGCCATGCTTCCTTTTATTGTACATAGGTCCCTATGAGCTGTAACCAACTTGATGGCATCTAACAACAATGACAAATAAAGTTAATTGTTAGCAAGAAAGGACAGCTTCATGTATATACACATCGTGTCAGTCCGGGTAGACTAGAGGAACAAATTTCATGGACACACATATAGATATAAGGAAAAGGTTTATATACAAGAGGAACAGGACATTGAGCCCAGTTCAGTTCAAAGTCATAAGTCTGATATTAACCCATATCCCCGAAATCAGTCTATAAAGTCTCCTTCCAACTCATGAAGTCACAGGTCAGTGGGTGCAGAATCCTGGC
>PVJH01030833.1:0-24382 GCA_004026705.1 Nesogale talazaci
GAAAAGGCATTTGACAATATTCAACACTCATGCCTCATAAAACACTTAACAAAATAGAGATAGAGGGGAACCTTCTCAATAATAAAGGCTATGTATGCCAAACAAATGACCAAATTCTAACCCAATTAGGGAAAAGTTGAAAGCAGTCTCCTTTTGAATGAGAAATACACAAGGATGCTCTGTATCCTTCTCTTATTCAGCATTGTTTTTGCCAGAACCATTATTGTCATTAGATCTTCTTGAGTTTGGTTCTGACTCATATTCCTCCTGTGTACAGCAGAACCATTAAACAATCATCAGAAAAGAATGCATATGATTAAAAAATGAAACTATTTTCAGATGTGTAGAAAACACAAAAAACTGGAGAAAGATTTTCTGAAAATAATCAAAAGACTTTGCAACTTCACAGGACACGAGATTAACAAAAATATGTATACAAAAGAATAGAAATTTCAAAAAGAAATCAAGACATGATACAATTAAAAATAGTCACACACAAATGATGAAACATATAAAAGTAGATCTAAAAAAGAATAACTCTATTAAGAGAAACAAAGAGATATTCAAGGAAACTACAAAACACTATTTCAAGAAACCAGGAGAGACCTAAATAAATAGGTGGATAGTCTGTGTTCATGAGTAGAAAGGCATTTTATTCTATTTTTTTTAAAGAACAGTTAATTTAATGCCCCAACATATGAGTTTTCAAGTGGGTTCTTTTTTATTTCGAGAATATTTTTTAAATAAGATTATTGGGGACTCATGCATTGCTTATCACAATCCATGCATCCATATATTGTGGCAAACATCTTCGCATGCCTGCTGCTATCATCATTCTCAAGACATTTGTTTTTCTACCTGAGCCCATGACATCAGCTCTTCACCTTTTCCCATCCTATCCCACTATCCCCAGAAGGTGGGGTAGAGAGAGGGAGCTGATTACCTGGATCTATACATTTTATTTTATATGATCAATAGTTTTAAAAATTAAAATGTCAATACTCCCAAAAGAATCTATAATGCACACTACACACATACATATTCTGATTTCTATTCCAACTCCTTTCTTTAAAAGTATTGGGGAGAATCTCAATTATTAACTTTATATGGGGAAGGAAGAAACCTGAGTTAAGTAAATAAGTTCTTAAGAAGAAGGGAACCTCTAAGTACCTTATCTCAAAACCTATAACATAACTGCAGTAGTCAAAAGACAGTAATAAATTCATTCACCTACAGACCACTGATCATAAAAGGTCCCAAAATCATTTAATGGGAAATAGTCTCTTCAACAGATGGTGCTAGCAAAATTGGATTTCCATTTTAGAATTATGAAACAAGAGTCCACCTAAGTACAAAGACCAACTCAAGAAGGATCAAAGACCTAAACGCAAATCCCAGAGTTTTGAAGATCATCAATGAGAAAATAGGGTGAAATTTAAGATGCCTATTTCAGGACATAATCATACTAGTAGACACAAAAGTAGAAGACAAAATATATGTCTGTGTTCTATGGAGAACAAAACACTTATATGCATCAAATAACGCCATCTAAAGAGTGAAGAGAGAACCAGGGACTGGGGAAAACCTCTTTAGCGGCCACACAACACATAAGGGACTACTTATAAAATCAATAGAACACAACAATAACTCAAGAAGGAAAACATGAACAATCCAATTAAAAATTTGCTTAAGAACATGCACAGACAGTTCACCAAAAACAGTATCCAAATGGCTAACATGAAAAAAATGCTCAGTGACATTAACCATCTGGGAGATGCAAATAAAAATAACCTTGTGTTGTCACCTTATACCAATAGTAGCAGTCCAGATAAGAAATTATTTTAATGTTTTAAAAACTCCAAACACAGAAACCTGCAAATTGTATAGGGCTTGCAGAGAGATTGGCACTCTGAAAATTGCTGTTTGATCTATAAATATGTACAACCATTATGGAAAGTGGTACAGTGATATCTCAAACAGCTGGGAATAGAAATTCTTACAAACCAGCAATATATCCGATGGATACATATCCTGAAGAAATGAGACATAACATGAACAGATATATGCACTGCAGTGTTTGTCATAGCACTGGAATAGCAAGAAGTTTAAAGAGCCCAAATGTTCATCAGTAGAATACATAAAGAAACTTTATCCCATGCACACATCATAATACTCTGTACCACTACAAAAAATGGCATACCCACAAAGCACCTCATAACAAAAGACAAACCTGGACAACAGTATCCTCAGTGAAATTAGTCAATCATAAAGAAGACAACGAATGCATGATATCACTACTAAAAGGATGACAAACAACACAGAGATAAGCATTCCAAAGGAAACGGACTTCTAAGGGGCTCAAGAGATGGAGGGCATGGATTTGAAGATGATGTAAGAGTAGAAGGTAGATAGGTTAACTTGAATGAAAGAGACTATAGAGATCCATAGGAGAGGAAAAGTTGGGCTAAGTAGTACGATAGAAGAATATGGGGCAGGGGGCAGTCAATGAGTGGTTTGAACTTTTGAAGGCAAAGCTGATGGTCTGAAATGTAACCCCCGTACACACACACACACCTACTTCACAGAAAAGAATCATTTAAACAAAAAACATTATTTTGTGCTATAGCACTATTACATTTTGATAATGTATCATTATGCAAATATCACATCATTTTATAAGTCATAGATATCCTAGGCAATATTTCATTAAAATTTAAAATCATTTTCAGTGCTAATCTTAAAACATGCACTGCTTACCTTCTGCTTTACTTGTTTTGTAAGGAAAACAATGGGTGCCATTAACAGAGAATATCGTTTTTTAACCACAGAGAGGTATTTTAAAGTTCTTATGCTTATTAAATATTACCAATTGACATTCAGCATAACCCAAAATGTAGCATCAGATACTTCAGAAACTAGAAGGTAGCACAGTTCACTGGGGAGAATTTAACGGTGGCATAATTAAGGTCTAGCAATGAAGTAGTGCTTACTAATTAAAGGCAGATTTCTGAACATCATTAGACTTGTGCAACTCCCACTGAAATCAACAAGAATACTGCAACAGCTCCATTTTCTCATATAGCTCACAGTTCTTACAGCTCTTGATAAGCTTAGTCAGCATGCAAATATGAGTTTATAAAATATAGAGGAATTTATGGATTACAAAATAATACTAAATATGCTTTTGCATAATGAAGAAACATCTACATTATTTTAACCACATTGATAACTGCAACCCAAACAAAGACAAATTAGAGACAACCTCTTATCTTTTATGGTTTTGGCACAGGTTTCTAAAGGCAAATATAAGTAAATGACTGGATTTTTTTTCTTAAATAACTTCAGGTGTGAAGCAAAAGTTTACAATTGGCTTTTCTTCTTTAAATACTCTTCAGGTCATTTAGAAAAAGATGTAATTTTAAGTGGTAGGGTTTTTACAAATTAAAGACATTTATAAGGGGCTCTTACATCTCTTATCACAATCTATATGTTCATTCATTGTGTCAAGTACATTTGTACATATGTTGCCATCATCATTTTCAAAGAATTTTCTTTTTACTGGAGTCCTAGGTATCAGCTCCTTATTTCCCCCCTCCTTCCCTCAACTTTCCTGTTTTATGAACACTCGAAAAGTTATAGATTACTGTTTTCATATCTTACATAATACTCTGTTTGGTCATCCCCCTGGGAGGGGGTTATAGATTAATCCTTGTGATCGATCCCCCCTTTTCTCCATCAACGTTCCCTTATCCTCTTGGTATCTCTATTCCTATTGTTGGTCCTAAAGGTTTTATCTATCCTAGATTCTCTGTGTTTTGGCCTCTTATCTATAGCAGTGTACATGGTCTGGTCTAATCCTATTTGTAAGGTAGAATTGAAGTCATGATAGTAGGTATGGGGTGCGTGTGTGAGGAAGCACTGAAGAACTAGAGGAAAGTTATACGTTTCATCAGTGCTGCACTGCTCCCTGACTGGCTCATCTCTTTCTTGTGATCCTTCTGTAAAGGGATGTCCATTTGTCTACAGATGAGCTTAGGGTCTCCACTCCACCCACCCCATTTACATTGATATGCTTTTTTTGGGGGGGTCTTAGAAGCCTTATACCCTGATCCCATCTACACCTCATAATCACACAGGCTGACGAGCTTCTTCCATGTGGGCTTTGTTGCTTCTGAGCTAGAGAGCTGCTTCTTTACCTTCAAGCCTTGAAGACTCCAGATGCTGTATCTTTTGAGAACTGGGCACCATCATCTTTCCTAAAATTGTAGGACTTTTTGATCTTGGTAGGTTGACACAGGAAATTAACAAAAATGAACACCTTTTAGTAAAATTACTGAAAATCCACATGCAGGCTTGCATTAAAGCATAGGAGGGTCCAATGCATTGACAGTATGCAGTGTCCTCTCCTTTGTTTATTCAGATATTTGAAAGGGATTATTGATGCATGCTAAAAAAGTTTGTGAAAATTAAATACAAAGATATGCAGATTTCTCCATGTGTATTATCAACTCAAATGTAAATTGTCTTTAAATGTAACCGCAACATTAGTGATACAGTGCAAAAAGGAAATATCCCAGCTTAGCTGAATGAGATAAACTAGACTGTAAAAATTTTAATAGATATGAGTACTAAAATTTCTATTATATTTTTTACAAAAACAATATTCCACATATATTGCAGCACATAAAATGAGTCTGTGAACATGATTGCTTCAACAATGTAAAATTCTATTCATCTTTCACAACCAAAAATTCACTTTTACTGATTCTTTAAATGTCTCATACTTAAATGAATGCTAATGCTTTTTTTAAAATAATTGCCAATAAGTATAGATTGAAAAATGAGAACATTTAATAGAATAATATTTAATGAACATAAGACAAATATTACAACAAATCATTGTTAGTGATAAATATAATTTTCTTTTTGTTTTTGTTAGGTTTCCTCAAATTGATTCCAGCCATACTATAGTAACCATATGTGCACAAGAACAGAACACAACATGGTCTTGCACTATTATCATCATTCTTATTGTGTCTGGCACCATTTTTGTACCCACCGTATCAATCCATCTCTTTGAGCATTCAAGAAGATGGACTACATGAGATGGAAGGTGATGTCATCTAATTGCAGGTTGCTAATGAGTTTTCCTTACATCCTAACCCATGTACCGCTTCATATTGTCCATCTTCTTAATTAATTTGCTCTTCATACAGATTGAATAAACAGTAAAAGGATATGTCCCCGATGCACACCTTTCCTGATTTTAAGCCATGCAACATCCAAGTGTTTTGTTCAAAATAGTGCCACTCATTTTCCACACAGGTTCAATATGAGCACAAGCAAGTGCTCTTAAATTCCCAAACTTTGTAATATTGTCCATAAATTGTTATGCTCTACACAGTTGAATGTCTTTGCATCTGCCCTAAAACACAGGTAAACGTACGTTCTACTTTCAGCCCAAATCCATCTGACACCAGCAATGATATCCTTTCTTCCATGCTCTATTTTGAATGAGACTTGGATTGCTGACTGTTCTCTGAGGGTATGCTGTTGCAACAATGTTTTTAATTATCTTCAGCAAATTGTACTTAAATTTGATAATAATGATTTTGCTCTATAATTTTCATGTTTTGTTACATCTCTTTTTGTGGAATATGAATCCTTTTTGGAGGGGGCTAGGAATCTTTATGATCTTTTTTCTGTTGTTGCTTGCCAATGCCTCCCACACAGCTTAAGTTTATTCCTTTGATAACAGAAGTTCTTCATCATATACTACCTCCTGATATAATGTGTGAGTACTGATCAATTTGGTGGAAGTAGGCAGCGGCTCTGTATATCATTTCAACCTTATTTTGATTTTCCTGAATCAATAATATAACTGGCCCACAGAATCATTCAATGTTGCAACACTGAGGGTTTCATTTTTTGTTTAATTCTTTCAGCTTGATAAATTCTAAAGGTTTTTCTTACCTTTAAATTTTCTAACTCTAGGTCTTTGAAGATTTAGTGTAATATTATATTTAATCTTGTCCTCTTGAGATGCCCTCTGAAGTTTTCTCCTCAAGTGGTTTACTTAACCATTTCTTGCACTTGCATTAAGGACTCTGTGTTCAAGACCAAGGTTCATAGTCTTTTCTGACATCTATTTTTCACTTTTCCTTCCTTTCTGCATTTAAAAATGTTTTTCGCATATAATTTGCATATCATATAATTAAATCATTCAATCATATTGAAAAGAGTTGTACAGTCATCAGCACAAATAATTTTAGAATATTTTCTTCTTTCTTGTACTCATTGTTATTAGCTCCTAATTTCCTTCCAAGCTCCCCTGCCATATCCCCAAAAAAACCATTCATCCAATTATTATTTGTATAAATACACCAATCTTAGATTTAATATATAGAAAGCCATACAAAAACAACCAAGTAATAATAACAAAGAAAAACAGAGGGTAATCGGAATTCCTATTTCTTTTCTATGAAAGTAGAAAATAATAAAAACAAGAATAAATTTTAAATGGGACAAAAAGAGAGATCAAATGATAAAGTATTGTGATAGGTAGGTTTGTTGTGACAGCATGTCCAATGAACACATGTGAGATTAGTTGAAGGGCGAAGATATAAATGGCTCGGTGAGCCTTGCCTTTCTCTCTCTTGGATCTTCGGACCAGCGTGCAGCCTTGCTTGTCCTATGCCTCAATTTGCAAGCTACACTACTCATGGGACACCTAATCCTTGGATTGTGTCACTGTAAATTCAGATTCTGTCAAGTCCTGCCTCACCACACTACTGGAATATATCATCTCTTGAGCTCGGCACTGTCAGTCCCTGTCATCTGGCTGACTGTTGGTGACCTGCCTTGCTGTTTGCTGCCTGTGGCTGGATAGCCTGAATTGCTCTACAGAGGGCTACCTGACAGAACTCAAGACTAAAAGGATTGCCAGTGTATTAGCTATCTCACGCAAGTGAGTTGCACTGAGCTATTTGTACTGCTTTATAGATTAATTAACTGTTTATTTCTTATGTTATCTATCTTCCTATCTATATAAATACATATATCATTAGTGTCCTGGTTTTGTTTTTCTAAAAAAATGCTGTCTAGCACAAGTGTTAAATTTTAACCTAAATGGATCTGCAGTAACCCATCCACTCTACAGTACATGCGGCAGGATAGCAAGACTGTTCAAATCCCTGATCTTTTGGTTTCTTCACCGCTTGTTTGATCAATAGCATTCCATGCAACAAAATTGTTATTAAATTTGACTCTAAAATTAGGTTGGCTATACTAATGGACATATTTTGACCTTGATGAACTTTTTAAAATTTTCTTCAACTTCAACATGAATTTGTATATGAGCAACTAATGATCTGTCCCTGGCATTGCTTTGACTGATGATACATCTTTTATGACAATCCATACATCAATTGTATCAAACACATTTTTACATATATTCCATCATCATTTTCAAAATATTTTCTTTCTGCTGGAGCCCTTGGTATTAGGTCCTCTTTTTTCCCACCCTCCTACTCTCATGGACCCTGATCAATTGCAAATTAATATTTTTTTTGCTCTCTCGCTAAGCCCATGTTCTGTTGTTCATCCCCCTGGGGGTGGGATTTATATGACGACCATTGTAGTCGGTTCCCTGTTTCTCATCCCCCCACCGTTGCCCTATCCTCATGGTATTACTATTCCCATTACTGTTCCTGAGGGGTTTATCTGTCCTACATTCTGTGTGCTGAGAGTTCTTATCTTTTTTTTTCTTATCTGAGAGTTCTTATCTTTACCAGTGTACATGCTCCTGTCTAGCCAGCTTTATAAGGTAAGACTGGGATCATAATAGTTAGGGGTGGAAGCAATAAAGACCTAGAAGAATGTTGTGTGCTCCATCACTGCTATGCTGCACCCTGGCTGACTTGTTCCCTCCTTATGACTCTTTTGTGAGGGAATGTCGAATTTGCTACAGATGGTCTTTGGGTCTCCTCTCCATACCCCATCATTTGCATCATTATATTTGTTTGCTTTGGGTCTTCTGATACCTGATACCTGATCCCATTGACACCTCATGATCACACAGGCTGGTGTGTTTCTTCCATGTGGGCTTGTTGCTTCTCTATTAGTTGGCTGCTTGTTTAATTTCAAACCTTTAAAGCCCCAAATGTTTTTAATAGCTGGACACCATCAGTGTTTCTCACCACATTTGCTTATGCATCCATTTTGAATTCAGAGATTGTGTCAGGAAGGTGAACATCACAATGCAAGGTAATTAAGATACATTATTCTTGGGTTTGATTTTCCTCAATTTTATTTTTATGACCTTTATTCATTTTCCTTGAGGTTACTTGTTACTGATTAATTTCTTCTCAAATTTAAAACAATCTAATTAATGGTGAAATTAAATTGATTTCCTCTCCCTGTGAAGGTTTTCTAACTCCACTATTCCTTTATTTACTTTCTAATTGTCTTTGTTGCAATCTCTGATTATCTTCTTTTAGGATTGTAGGATTGTTTTACTTTGGATATTTCTATATTTGGGTTAGCTCTTATGTTCTTTTGTCATGTATGTTAATATGAGGCTGTTGTCTATTATAGTGGTCCTCTATTGAAAGAAAGCCCTGGGTATTTCTTGTAATATTGGTCTATTATTTTCATGAATTCTTTTGATTTCTGTTTATCTGGAACTATTGAAATTTCAGCAACATATTTGAGGAAGAATTTTCATGGGGAAATGATTATTCCTTGCCATTATGTTTTCTTTAAAGTTTTAAATATTTGATTAGGACCTTCTTTTTTTCAAGCTGCTTTATGGATGCATTTATGTCTTTTATTTTGGAAAGCTTGACTTTGGTTTTGGATTTATTTTGAAGCATATTCTATTTGTTGCACCTCTTAAAAATAAGCTTTCTGTCTTCATACTGCTAGGATATTTTTCTTACAATAACTCTTTGATAATTTCTGTAGCAGTCAATAACTAGTGTCAATTTCAAGATTGGAAATATAGGGGTGCACTCTACCCTGTCAATCTGGAGATAGCTAATGAGACTTCTGTGTGGGCCTGGTTTTCTCCTGAGAATTCTGGGAAATCAGTCTTTTGGAGATGCTCTACTGACACTACACAAGGTTGACTCCCTCCCAGACATCTCAGAGAGGAAGTGACGAGGGCTTACCTTGATGGAACCAGACCTTTGAAGCTAGAAAAGCCATGTAGAGACTCCCTCCAGTGCTGAGGTGTTTGAAAGGTCACAGAGAGACCCCTGCCAGCACTAAGATATTTCTACCACCACCGAACACACAAGACTGCTCTCACTGGCCTTTGATTGTCTTGGTATCATAGTATTTGCTTTGTGAGCCTAAAGAGGACTTATGAATTTTTATCGGACATATGGACTAATATAGGATTTATGGACTTGGACTGGACTGGGTTGGGATGCTTTCTCAATGTTCCATTCCTCTTGCATATAAACCTCTCCTTTATATACCATATGTGTGCCTATGAATTTGTTTCTTTAGTCTACCTGAACTAACACAATTTCTTCTGTGCTTCTTATTTTCTTCCTGCTTTGAATTCTGATCACATATAAGTTATTTTACTTGATGATTTATCATAAAATTCTTAAACTTTCTTCAGATTTATTATCATTTTTATATTTTCAGCTAAGAGATTCATATTAAAATATATATATCTTCAAGTTTACTAATTCAACTGCCATTGATTCAATTTGATTCTGTGTTGCTGCTCTTCCAATTTACTTGCTCTTTCTGAAATCTTATCATTAATCTGGATTACTACTTTATTGGTTTCTACAATTTCAATTCTCTTATTTATTGTATCAGGCTTTTTGAGTAGCTTTCTTTCACTTCTAATTTTTTTCCTTTGTTTAACTTGGTTTCATTTGTAAACCTTTCATTCTGTTGAAGGAGACTAAATATAATGTTAAAAATCACTTATCACCTAGTTCAAATGATATTTCTTCTTTCAAAAAATATGATAACTGATTTTTGTCATTTACTTGGGCCACCGTACCTTGTTTCCATTCATAAACTGAAATTGCTTGTTTTCTTTGAGACATTGTGGTGTTGTATTTATATTTACATAACCATTGTATATTGGTAGGACCTTTGCCATACACCACTTGTCTTTTTTTTATGGGTGTGATAGAACATATGAGTATGTATCTAGTTCTCAATTTGCTATTTATATAGCATAATTGGGGACAGGTCTGTCTGGTGTTTTCTGCAATATATTGAAGATCAAGTCATATAGGAGTTTTTAATGAACTCCACCCCATAGGTGTGACTGCAGGTGATACATTTGTAACTGTTATATGTGGGCTGGGAATGGTTTTGGACTTCTGTTAGATGAAAAAAATGCTTTTTTTAAAGTTACAAAATAAATTACAAACAGGGATAATAAGGCAAATCATTTACAAGAAAGTTTATTTATAAGTTATCTAATAGCTTTCTTGTTTCAGTTAGCATTGAAACCATCTGTTCTTGTCCTGAGCAGATTATTGCCATGCAACATCAGAACAATTGAAAATTCGCTCATCTGTATTTTGCATGACTTCTTTTGTTCAGTTTCTCCTAGTTGGAGTTCAGTTGACTTCTGTATCTTTTCTTCTGAAGCTCAGAGTTCCAATATTATCACATGAATTGTTCCATTTGGACTCTCCTGTCTTTCTTGTAGTTAACCTGCTTTATGTTTACCTCATTGTACATCTTGCCCATAAACTTCCATTTTTGGGCTCCATTTAGTTGTTGCAGTTTTATTTTTTCCTGAATATAGAGTCATTTTTAGTTTTGTCTGGTTAAAATTTTATGTAATTAAAAATTGATTCCACCACAACAGGTATAAATAATATTTATAAATTAAATTTGCATTCTCAATTAGACATCAATACAAAAATTCTATTTCAAAACTAGTGAATAAAACTTGATTCAGGATATGTATTTTATTTCTTTTGCAATGAGATAGTGAAAAGTCACATAAGGCATTCATAAATAGTTTCATTCATTTGTCATACAATGTTTGTTGGTTAGGTTTTTATAGATATCCATGAGTGTTTTCTATCTTGAATTATGATGTACTATATTAATTTTATGTTGAGCTCTCTAAATAAATAAAAAGTATGAAACTCATATATGTACAAAAGAGAACTCGATGTCAAGGAGGAAATTTATATCAAGGATGTGAGCCCTAGAATCCAGATGCAGAATCCAATCAAGCAGGAAGGAAAAGAAGGGCACAGTGAGACTCCTTCTTCGCAGCACCTCTTATAAAAAGGCCATATGACCAATGAAGCATCAAAACCTAACTATTGCCAAAAGGGATGGCAAACATCTTGCTGAAAGATGACACTAATTGAACAGAGAGAGCCAAAAGATGCAGGATATGGTTATAAAATACTCTAATAGCCACTCACTCTACCACATGACAAAATCATTTAAATATATTTCAGTAGGAGCAGATAGCCACTGATAGATGATTTATGCTTCAAAATACTATAATATATCAATATAGCATCTATGAACAGAGTTGTCATAGAGAATACACCATTCTCGATTATATTTATTTATTTGTTTTTCACTAAAGCAAAACAATCTTTGCAGAACTAAGATATGACAAAAAACACAGAAGGTATGAAAACAGAAAATATATGGTAATCTTAAATTGTCAGTTATTGGGTAATATCAAAAACAAGATGTTTGAACAAAATTCCAATGATATCCAAATGCAAGACCTTGGGATAGCAATCTTCTGCTTTTCTCACACTGGTACATTTCAGCTTCAAGTCCAAAGAATGATTTTAGTTCCTTCAATCTGTAACAGGTGTGTTTAAGATCAACTCCTGTTGACTTAATGAGGTTTCCCAAAGTCCAGATAGCCTATACCAAGAGGATACAAGAATGATTGGGGGACCAGATTAAAAGATTATATGACCTGAGAACAGATGACTGTGGTTATCTTGGTATAAGCATATTTTATACTAGCAATTTCATACACTATTTGTCTTTTTGTGACTGACTGGTCTTGCTCAGCACAATGTTCTTCAGATCAGTGTATGTCTTGTGGTACTTACGTTATGATTTCATCCGTGATTTTTTAAGATTGTATACTACTCCGTTGGGTATATGTATATTAAAGTTCTTTATTCATTCTTCTGATGATGATCATTTAGCCTGTTTCCAACCTCTTGCTATGGTGAACATGGGAGTGCATACGTCTGATCATATTTTATACCTGAGTTCTTCAAGGTATATACCCAGCACAGGTATTGCTGGATCATATGAGATTTCTACTTTCAGCCCAAATGCTCTTTAGAAGCAGAGATGGTGAAACTCATGTATTTTAGATAAGTTGTCACTAGAGTAATAATACTACTTGTAGAACTGCTGATAACTCTTTTCTGAATGTTTGATAAAATTCTCATGTTAAGCGTCAGGAGAAGGATGTCCTGAAGAAGGAATCACGCTTGGTAAAGTAGAAGAACATCAAAAAGATATAGAGAGTCAACAAGAGGGATTGACATAGTGGCCTCAGTGATGGATTCCCACATAATAATTGTGAGGATTGCACAGAACTGAGCTTGCTTCATTCTGTTGTACATAGGGTCACTATGAGTTGGAACTCTCCAGATAGCACCTAATAACATTTCACTTTCAATAATGGTTGTGCATATTTACAGACCTACCATCAGTGGATTAGAGTTCCAATCTCTCTGCATCTTCTACAGAATTTATTGTTTTCTAATTTTTTAATTAGACTGCCATTGTTTGTGTAAGGTTACAGGACTTCGCTGTTTTACATCTCTAGAGTGGCTATTGATTTTGAGCATTTTCCATGTATTTGTTAATCAATTTAATGTTGTTTAGTTGAACACTCTGTCCATGAATTTTTCCAACTTTCAAATTGTTTTTGTTTGTTATTCAAGAACTGTAATATTCTATACATTTTAGTGTGGTGTGCTAAATATTTTTCCCAGCTTATGGGTTTTCTATTTTTTGATAAATTCTTTTGATGCACATAAATCTCTTATTTTTAGTAGATCACAATCACCTGTTTTGTCTTCTCATGTGTGTGCTTCCTTAGTTATATGTGATAGTAAGTATATGTTCTGCAACAGGGCCATTGCATTTGTCCTTATTTTCTCATTGATGAACTTTGTACTTTTAGATTTATATTTAGGTTGTTGATCCATATTGACTATCTTGAGCTAATTTTTGTAGATGATGTAAGGTATGTATTTGGTTTCATTCTTTTGGAGATGAAGATCTAATTTTGTCCACAGCATTTGATATCCTGTTGAATATGGTTTGTTTGTTTGTTTGTATCTTTGTTGAAGATCAGTTGTCTGTAAGTTGATAAATTTATTTCTGATTTCTCTATTCTGTTTCATTGTTATATCTGTCAATCATTTAACCAATACCAGGCTATTATTTGTATTGTGGTTGTGTAATCAATTGACTTTGAGATCCAGAGTTGACTGAATGCCTACTTTGTTCTTCTTCTTAAGAAGTTATTTACTTATCCTGGGTTTTCTCTCTTCCTGTGAAGTTATTCATTAGTTTTTCAATTCCTTTAAATAAAGAGGTTGGTGTATAAACTGAAATTACATTGCATTTTTAATTGGTTTGGATAGTATTGGTATTTTCACCTTTCAACCTTCCAATCCCTGAACATGGGGTTTTCTTCCATTTGTGTAAATCTCTTTTGGTTTCTTGTAATAGTGTTCTGTATTTTATTTGTAAAGGTCTTTCCTTTCTCTGGTTAGGCTTGTCTTAAACATTTCATCTTTTCCCCCTATTGTAAATGTCATTATTTTCTTGATGTCTGTTTCAGAGTTCTCTTTGTTAGTGCACAGGAATCTGATTGATTTCTACGTGTCCTTCTTGTGTCCTGCCATGTTGCTGAATCTTTTCATTGTTTCCAATGAAGATTGGAGATTTCAGGGTTTTCTACTTATAAAATCACATCAGATGCAAATACTGAAAGCTCTACATCTTCTTTTCCCAATCAGAATTCTTTTATTCTTTTGTTGTCCTACCATTCTGCCTGAGACTTCTAGCACAATGTTGAATAACAGTGGTGATAAGGGGCATGCTCTTTTGGTTCCTATTCTCAGAGGAAATGCTGTCAGTTTTACTACAATGTGTGAGGTGCTGTTTGTTTTTCTTGATGTCCTTTATCGTGTTGCAAAAAATATCATTTTATCCTTAATTTGAGAGTTTTTATCAGGAATGGATATTTTATGTTGTCATATGCCTTTTCTGTGTCCATTGATATGATCATGAAGTTCTTATTTTTGCTCTGTTTATGTGGTGAATTGGATTGGTTCTTTTTCAAATGTAGAACCACCCTTGTGTACCTGATATGAATACCAATTGATCATGGGGATCATCAGTAAGTAGCAATATATGCCTTTGTCTGAATTACAAATAATGAAATTTAGTGGAGGCTTGAGTTCAAATAAAAATGTCTTTAGTCTTAATTAATAGAAAACTTATAAAATTACTATTTAAACAGCAAAAAAAGACTTAGTAGTAAAATAGATCATTTTTCTTGATATGTTATTGGATTCTAACGACCAAGATTGTGGGATTCTATTGACCAGAATTTCGTTGAAATTTTTGTGTTTAGGTTCATGAAGAACATTGGTCTCTAGTTTTCTATCCTTGGGGTGTCTATGTCTGGTATTGGTATCAGAGTTATGCTGTTTCTAAAAATAAGTTCTGGATGTTTCTATACATTTCTATATTTTGTAATACTCTGTGTAATATTGGTGGTAACTCTTTTCTGAGTACTTGGCAGAACTCCCCTGTGAAGTGATCTTGTCCTAGATTGGTTTAGCTTAAATGTGTCGTATTTTATTTTATCTGTTGGAGGAATAGATGTCCATAATTACCAAAAGATTCTCAGCTTCTTCTACAGAATTCTGCTATTTGTTGAGACTGGGATAGAAAGGATAGAGTGGATGGTAGCATACTATATGTTGAATGTCAAAAACAAGTAAACAAATAAGCAAAAATAAAACTAATGTTAAGAATAAATAGATATAAGAACAACCTAGTCAAAAAATTCACTCCCTGATTGACTTAATATCAAGGATTCAGAGTGTAGTTGGGGAAAAGTATTCTAATTAAAGTATGGAGATATAATGAGTTAGATGTAACTATTATTGATGGAAAATTTTAAAGCATTCTAATCATGTCATTGCAGCCTGGGTTAATTAATTTAAAAAGCTCAATAAAAATATCTATGTCACTACTAAATCCTGTTTAAGTTTGCTATTTAAATAGTAATTTTATAAATTTCCTAAAAATTAGGGCTTAACAATCTAAATTTCCATCAGTAGATGAATGGATCAGCAAACTCTGGCACATACACACAATGGAGTACTGTGCCTCACTGAAAAGCCCTGACAAGCACATGAAACACATCTTTACGTGGGAAGAACTGGAGGAAGTTATGCTAAGCGAAGTCAGTCAACCCCAAAGAGATAAGTACGGCATGAGCCCCCTGTGGTAAGTAGAAACAGTATAGTGGGTATAAGAGAGAAGATTTCTATATCATAACAATTTGTCCAAGATGTAGGCTAAGGGGAGGAAGGAAGAACAAACCCAGGGAGGTACATGTCGGGTGCAACACAGTAATGAGAGAAGGATGAGGGGGTGGGGGGGATAGGGAAATAAAAGGGAATACAAAAGTGAAAGGATAACACAGGGATTGGGGCACTAACCCACCCAGGGGAGGGGGAGTACTGATCTTGTCTCCACAGAAACCAGAGTGGGCGAGCAGTTCCTACCACAAAGCACCCAACCATGAGGACAGCGTGGACGCGTGGAAGAGTGCAAGAAAAGAGAGAGCTACAGAGCCGGACACAACCAGAGTCAGATTGACCCCATCCCTAGAAGTAGGCATGGTAGAGAACAGATTGGGGGAGGGGCCAGCAAGTCACACCCACAGGGACAAAGGAGGAAGAGGAAGAGAGCTGATCCAGTCCCCACATCAACATATGATGCTCAGAGGACTACCCCCCTCTGGGGACCTAATGGGTCACAGAAAGGACTGGAACAACAACAACAGGATGGGCCACACTGGGTCCCTACTGAAGAAGACAGCAACACAGGACACTTGGGGAGTCCTATGGCGGGGAAGCATTGCGGACTGACCCCCCCAAAAATTGAACCAAATCAAGAAGGGAGCTGACCTGGTCAGAATCAGGAGTAAAGAATGACAGGCCCAATGCTTCCTGGGGGGCACAGGAGAGGGGAGGAGAAGTGGGCATGGACAGGCTTATGGATGGGGGGAGAAACAAATGGTCCGGAATCTATGGAAAGGAGGGTGTGGGAGGTCTGGTAGAGATTAAGCAAGGACAATGAATCTGTGAGGAAGCACTGAAATGCTAATGAAGGTGGAGAATGATGGTGGGATAGGAGAAAGATGGAAGGAAATAGAGGAAAGAGCTAGAAGGTAAAGGGCACTTGCAGAGGCCGAAACATAGGTATGGCCATACCCAAATACAATTATCTATTATAAGGAGGGAATAAATTTAAGAACATATCTATAGGTCAAATACTAGGGTAACAAGTGGAACTTGGACCCTCACCCAGGTGCTCCCTCAATGCAAGAACACTTTGTTCTATGAATCTGGTATTCCATGATACTCACTGGTCCAACACGATCACTGAAGTAAAATGGGTGCATAAGCAAATGTGGTGAGAAAGCTGATGGTGCCCAGCTATCAAAGGATAGATTGTCTGGAGTCTTAAAAGCCGGAAGATACATAATAGACCATTTACATGAGAAGAGACCACACCCACACAGAAGAAGCACAACAGCCAGTGTGGCAACAAGATGGTGAAAGGTCTAGGCAATAGACATCAAATGGGGGTGGGGGGGGAGACACATATCACTGTGTGCACATGTCACCAAAGTGCCCACTGCGGACATGTGGGTGCATGAGCAAGAGTGGTGAAGAAAGCTGATGGTGCCCAGATATTAAAAGATATAGCATCTGGGGTCTTAAAGGCTTGAGCATAAACAAGCAGTCATCTAGCTCAGGAACAACAAAACCCACCATAAAAGAAGCTCACTTGCCTGTGTGAACATGAGGTGCTGAAACAATCTGGTATCAGGTATTAAAGAACAAAAATCAAAATCAATGGACCAGTTGACTCCTGATACGATCGCTGAAGACAAATGGATACAGAGACAAACAGAGTAGAAGAAACAATGGTGCCCAGTTACCAAATGATTGCATATCTGGAGTCTCAAAGACTTGAAGATAAATGATTCGCCATTCAGCGCAGAAACAGCAAAGTCCATATGGAAGAAGCACACAAGCCTGTGTGATCAAGAGGGACTGAAGGGAGCAGGTATCAAGCATCAAAGAACAAGAATCACATAATTATGAGTGAGGGGGGGAGCAGGGTGGGGACCTAAGGTCCACTGGTGGGTAATTGGTCACCCCTTTACAGGGGAGTCATGAGGAGGAGACAGACCAGTCAGGGGACAGCTGGGCAGTGATGATGCATACTAGTTTCCTCTAGTTCCTGAAGCCTTCCTCCCCCTAACCATCATGGTCCCAACTTTACCCTACAAGTCCAGATGGACTGGAGAAGGTGCACTAGTAGAAAGGGGAGCTGGAGATATGGAAAAACTAGGATGGGTGAGCCCCTTCGGGCCAGTGGTGAGATTGGAGCTGCTGGATGGGTGGAGAGAAGGTGGGGTAGAGAGACAGAACCACTGCAAGTATATATACATAAGCTCCTATTGGAAGGACGGGAATCAAAGAAGTGGGTTGCGGGAGAAGTTGAGCAGTGTAAGATATGACAGAACAATAATAATTTATAAAGTATTGAGGGTTGGTGGGGAAGGGAGAGCAGGGGAAGAGGGGAAAGGATGGAAAAGCCTAATAAAGGTCTCAAGGGGAAAGGCAGATGTTTGGAAAATGATGACAGCAATGAACATGTGAAGGTGCTTGGCACAGTTTGTTTATTTATGTATTGTGAAAAATGATGTACGAGCCCCCAATAAAATTTTTTTTAAATTAAAAGATAAAAGCTTGAAGTTAAACAAGCGGCCATCTAGCTGAGAAGCAACAAGGCCCACATGGAAGAAGCACACCAGCTTGTGTTATCCCAGGTATTGACAAGATTAGGTGTCAGGCATCAGAAGGCCCAAAACAAACAATCTTAACTATGCGAACAAGTGAGATTGCAGTGGAGACCCAAAACCCATCCGTAGGCAATCAGACATCCCCTCACAAAAGTGAACTGGCCCCCTGTTTAAAACGTTTGAGGACCCTAAGATATGAAAATAATAATAATTACAATTTATCAAGGAGTTATGAGAGTAGGAAGAAGGGGAAGGGAATGGGAAAACAAAGGAACTGATAGTAAGGGCTCAAGACACAGAAAATATTTTTAAAACAATAATCACAGTATATTTACAAATGTGCTTGGTACAATTGATGTATGGATTGTTATAAGAGCTGTAAGAGCCCCCAATAATTTTTTTTTTAAAAATTAGGGCTTAAGACATTTTTATTTCAACTCAAGACTCGAGTAAATTTCTTCTAGTTGTAGCTCAGACATAGGCATATATCACTACTTGCTTGCAATATACTCTATATTTTGGAAGAAAGCAAAATTAGAAAAGAAAAACTTCATACAAATTCAGCTTACTCTAAAGCTATCAAGTAACTTCAAGATCACAGTATATGTTTCAGAAGCCTAACTAAAATAAATATAACCAAGTCATATACTGAAATATTATTTTTCATCCTTGAAGATAATAAACATCAGGAATCTTTTGGAATATTCTAATCTCTGTCTCATCAAAATTAAATGTTAATCAGTTTGCTATTTTAAAATTTTAATAATTAGTTCAATTTCAAAGCAAGTTTATTCCAAACTGCTATTTGTCTTCAACTCCTTATGGAGTTTACTGTGAAAGAAGATAGTCTTTGAAGTAATAGATGTCCACAGAAATTATGATTGAAATTTAGTCATTCATATTTAACAAAGTATATATTACAGATGACACTTTCTTCACGAGTACTGTAATATTTTGAAGCATATTTCTTTTACCAAGTATTTAAAGAAATGTGAGCCTTGATTACTAAACAGTACTGTTTATGTTGTCATGAATTGTCAAGTAGCTAATAAAATTCAGTGGAAATTATATTTCTGTTTCCTGGGCTGAGATAAGAGAACAAAACAGGCAATGAATCTAACCTCAACAACTGTTATCATCTCACTGTGTGACCTGAGACAGACTTCTCTGATTCTAGGGAGATTTTATAAATTAACAAATTGCACAGGTTATTCACCATATATTATTTCCAGTTCTAACATTCCATAACTGTATGGTTCAATGTCTTTTCTTGTTCAGTGGTTTTCAAGTATCAGTAATGATGAAACTCTTTTATTTCTTTTGATTATGCAATGAAGCATAGACACAGAAGAAATACTAAAAGCAACAGCAAATGGATCATTTATGAATTATTATGAGGGAGAAATGCTTGTAACCACCACCCAGGCTAAAAAAAGAAATACAACTTTGCCAACCACACCAGAATTTTTCCATGTACCTGTCCCAATTTTATCATCAGCCTTCTTCCCTCAAAGAACACATTATCATTTTAAAAATAATTGTCTCCTTACATTTTCTATTCAATAATTGTTTTATTTGTAAATCAATGTTGTTGGCATATAATTTTATGCAATAAATGGCTCTATTTTAGATGTTTTTAAACATTCAGAAGAGGACATGAAACAGGTAATATCGTTGCTGATGTCAGATGAAACTTGGATCCAAGCAGAGAATACAGAAAGATGTAGATTTATGTTTTGTTGATTATGCAAAGGCATCAATCTGTGTGTACTATAGTAAATTATAAATATCTTTGAGAAAAAATGAGGATTCCAGAACAATTCTGTGTTCATAAGGAATGTGTACATGAATAAAGAGGCAGGTGTGGGAACAGAATAAGGGAAGATTCTAAGGTTTAAAATCAGAAAAGGTGTACTTCAGGATTGTGTCCTCTCACCATACTTACACAATCTGTATGCTGGACAAATCGTCAGAGAGATTATATGAAGAAGAGTGTAGTATCAGGATTGGAGGAAGACTTACTACAAGAGTTATTCAGATGATGAAATCTTGTTTGCTGGAAGTGAGGAGGTCTTGAACCACTTGCTGAAGAAGATAAAATGTTGCAGCTTTCAGTATTTCTATTCAGTGTAAAGAAAACCAAAATCTTCACAATTAGACCAATAGGTAACATCATCATAAATGTTGAAAGGGTTGAAGTTTCCAAGGATTTGTTGTGCTTGAATCCACGAACAATGTTCATGAAATCAACAGTCAAAGATCAAAAGACATATTGTATGACGTATATCTGCTGGTCAAGACTGTTTTAGAATATTGAAAAGCACGGATCTTACTTTGAGGACTAAGGGGCACCTGACCCAAGACATGGAATTTTCAATTGTCTCATATGAATGTGAACATCGGACATTGAAAAAGACCGAAGAAGATTTGATACATTTAATTGTGGTGTTGGAGAAGAACACTGAAAGTACCATATACTGCTGAAAGGACAAACTGGTCTGTCTTGGATGATGTAGACAAAGTGTGTTCCTAAGAGGCGAGGATGGCAAGACATCATCTTGCATACTTTGGACCTATTGTCAGTAGAGAGCAGTCCCTTGAGAAGCACATCATGCTTGGTCAAGTGGAAAGGTAACAAAAAGGGGGAGTTGATCATAATGATGACTGTGTAGCCCCACTCAAGGAGAATAAATAACAGACTTTTAGGTGAACAGATACACTGGATGGCGTAAGACTGGGCAAAGCAACAATAGTAATGCTATATAATAAAATAATAAGGTTTCCTGGGCTGAGCCCTGGTGGTGTAGTGGTTGTGCGCGGGACTGCGGCCCACTGGGACAGAGGTTCAATTCCGGCATTGGGGCTGGGCCTCCTACTCCCACCACCAGAGAGCAGTGATGCCCCCCCCAAAAAATAATAAGGTTTCCTGGGGCTAGTGTGGGGGAGGAGGGCATAAAGGGGAGTTGATAATAAAGAACTCAAAAAGAAAATATTTTGAAACTGATGGTGGCAGCAATAATACAATTATGCTAGCAATAGCACAATTATCTAATTGAAATATAAATTGTTGTAATATCCATAAGAGCTCTCAGTAAAATGATTAATAAGATAAATGATAAAAT
This sequence comes from Nesogale talazaci, assembly GCA_004026705.1. Taxonomy (NCBI): domain Eukaryota; kingdom Metazoa; phylum Chordata; class Mammalia; order Afrosoricida; family Tenrecidae; genus Nesogale; species Nesogale talazaci. The sequence continues at coordinate 21,244 of PVJH01030833.1, forward strand.
TTATTTTATTCTTTATATATAAATCCTCAATGAGATGGATTGACACCATAGCAACAATAATGGGCTCAGGCATAGGAACAATTGTAAGTATAGCTCAAGACAATGCTAAGTTTCCTTCTGTTGTGAATGGGGTCACCTTACATCTGAATCAATGATATGACACCTTAGAACAACAATATTTTAAATGTACAGTTTTATAAATTTTCACAAATCCCTGAGCTTATGTAACTGGCAAACAAATCAAGAAAATTTCAGGCAACTCCAAATGCAACTCTATACGACTATGAGACCAAATCCCTCCCATTCCTGATATCATGCTACCAATCTTTCAAGAGTATATATGGATACTATGTGGAAGTCTCAGTGCTTCTTAGAAAAGAAATAATGAGTAAAATACTTTTACACCAAGAAACATGCAAAAAAAGTATTACTATGTTTCACTCATCAATGCATAATTCAGCATAAAATAGTGAATACTCAATAACTACAAAATAAAACTTAAATGAATATACAAATAAGTAAATGGTAGAATGTAGAACATAAAATAGGGGAGAAGTTTGAGGTAAGTGTGGAATAGTAGATTGAGGCTAGACATGACTTTGAATATAAGACTAGAATATTTTCTTTTATTCTTAAGCAGTGGGACATGACACAAGATTATTGGGCAGAAGAGCTATGTAACAATTGTCCTTGGGCTGAGCCCCTGTGGCGTAAGTGGGCCTGTGTAAGTGCGGACTGTGGCCCGCGGGCTTGGCGGTTCAAATCCAATGATGCCTCTCAGGAGCAGCACTGGGGAGCGCCCATGACCACCAGAGGCAGTGATGCCCCCCCCCCAAAATTTGTCCTTTTGGGAAGGCGAGTGTCATGGTCATGTGTAGGGTAGATCAGAAAGAAGTATGCAACAGGCAAAGATGCTCACTCACTTCCATGGAGTCAATGAGGACTCAGAGCAGCCCCCTCAGTTTCTGCACCTCTAATTGTTTAGGATAGAAGAACTTCATCTTTCCCCACAGAGCTGTTGGTGGTTTTGAAAATTCAGACCATGCGGATCGCACCCCAACCAGTGCTCCTTGCTTCTTAGTAAGAAAAAATATTACAGTGATCCAGCCATAAGGTAGTGAGGAACTATACTGTTTGATTGTTGTGGGAATGGACTTTGTGAAGATAAACTCTTACAGGCCATTGCTTCAACCGTAAAGGGAATTTCTACTTCAACTGCCTCTTTTTGTAACTAAAAATGTTATTAAACACACACACATGAAAACAAAAATTTTAGAAGCACATCTTTTGCTTCAGCAAATTTTTAGCTATAATTTATATTTAATTCCTCAAGTGTATTATCAGTTTTTATCATAATACTATATACATTTATTACAAAGATATGTCATACTTTTACAAAATCCCCAAGGATATTTTCCTCAAATCCAATAATGAATTCTGAAAAAGCCTTAATGTGTTTGCCTAATATTTAACACCTTCAGTATTGTTTTCTTCTCTTCACTACTGCTTTTCCTAGTTTTACAAAATCTAGTTATTTTATATAGCCCATACAAATTTAGATCTTTAAAATTTTTAAAGTGTAAATAATAGTTTAACTATGTAGCACTATAGTAAAGATTAAATGAAATGGTCTTTGTAATGTGCTTAGGAGAATATTTTACACATAGAAGAATTTAGCCACTTCAAAAATTGTTGTCATTATTACTACTATAATTCTTAAAGCAAAAAGCAATCCTTACAATTTCTATATAATTGTGAACACATCAAATAAAGATTTTTTTTCTGTGAGAGATGCTTTATTTTTAATATCCATTTATTGGTGGCTCATACCACTCTTATCACAGCCCATCCATCCAATGTGTCAATCACAGTTGTACATTTATCGCCATCAACATTCTCAAAATATTTTATTTCTATTTGATCCCTTGGTATCAGCTCATTTTCCCACCCCTTCTCCACCCACCCTCCCTCCCTCCCCCTTGATAATTTATATTTCTTTTCATATCTTACACTGTCCAATGTCTCCTTTAACCTACTTTTCTTTTGTTCATCCCCCAAGATTTCAGCTCTTGGTAAAGAGTGTTCTAGGTCCAAAATTTAGTTTCACATTATTTTTGAACTACAATGTACCTCAATATGACCATTTATAATTTCTTTAGAGGAAGTCACAGTTATAAAACGTAAAAAATAAGAAACATATTCTGGTTGTAAGACTGATAAAATGAGAATGGTTATGCTTTTTTCTCTTTTCTGTGTGTAACCAGTTTTCTGATTTTCTTTTGTGCTTTCTTCTCTGTATGCCAAACAGCCTGATGTCAGGGTTAAAAATGAACTTTGAAAGGCTTATTTCTTACAATACTGACCTTCCATGACCAAAATGAGAATGAGAGATAATAGTAGTTTTCATGAAATGTGTAAAGAGTGTTAACTGAAATCAGAACATGTAGAAATATTCCTTGATTAATGATTCATTTCCAGAATATTTTCAATACATATTTGTAGTATTCTCCAAATATCCAAGACAGTTTTCATGATTTATTAAAGAAATTTATAGTGTAGGTCTATTACATATAATAACGAAAGAGAAACAAATGAAAGTAGAATGGGAAAATGTAGAGACAGGATTATTATATTTGTTTGTGAATACAATTTTGAAGAAATAACAGTTGTAGATATTTTAGGACAGCAGCAGCAACAACAAAAACAATTGCCACAGAGCTGATTCTAAGTCATGGAGACCATCTGTGCAAATTACAGCTTATTATTTGGAAGTAAATTCCTCGGTGTTCTCAGGTATTTCTGGATATACTAGAATCTCCAAATTTTTGCTGAGCAATGTGTTAACTGTTTCCAGGAACTCTTATTTCTAGTCATTATTGTTAAGTGTCATCAAGACAACTTTAAACTCCTAGTAACCCACTGTGATAAAGTAAGACATGGCAATAGAATTTACTAGTCTGTAATCTTTATGGAAGCCGATTGTCAGGTCTATCAGGATAGTGATTGATTGGGTTCAAGCTATTAACTTTTGATATAATAGCTGAGTCCTTAACAATTGTGCCACCAGAGCTCTTTAATTTAAAACTAAAAACAAAAACCCTAATAATTTCCAATTGATTCAATTTTATTATGATCCAAT
>PVJH01030834.1:0-24375 GCA_004026705.1 Nesogale talazaci
ACTCATACAACAGAGTAGAATTGCCCTGTAGAGTCCCAAAGGCTGTAAATCTTGTGGGAATAAACTGCTGTATCCTTCTCCCATGTAATAGCTGGTGGGTTTTAACAGCTGGTCTGTTAATTAGTAGCAGAGTATTTTAATATCTGTATTTATATATGCCCCTAATAAATGCTACAGGGATTATCAGTTGTTAGATATTGGATTGCTGTTGTTTGGTGCTACTGAGTGAATGAAACACCATCCAGTCATGTACCATCTTCACAATTGTAGTTTGCGCCCCTGTTGAAGCCATTGTGCTAATCCATCTTGTGGAAGGCTTTCCTCTTTTTCTAGTTGTAAAGATTTAGGTCTTGTATACATTTAGGCCTGAAGACTGCAGGCCTTTACAATGCAAAGCATTGTTTTGTCCTGTGCTTCAAGTGCTTCAAGTTTTCTTCGATTTCGGCAAGCAATGTTGTGTCATCTGCCCATGAAGGTTGTTAATAAGCCTTCTTCCAATCACGATGCCATACTTTTCTTCCACGCTCTACTTTCTCTGATTATTTGCGACGCATACAGATTGAACGAGTATAGCGAGAGGACACACACTACACCTGATACACATCTTTCCTGATTTAAACCATGCAACATCCCCTTTTTCTATTAAGACAACTGCCTCTTGATCAAAGAACAAGTTCCATATGGGCACACTTAAGTTTTCTGGAATTCCCATCTTTGCAAGACACTATGTTATAAAATCTGGTGTCAATGTGAGGATTAAGAGTGAAGTGGTGTAGTCTAGCCTGTCAATCACATAGCCAATCAGGTCTCAGTGTTGGCATGACCTTCTCCTGAGGGCTCTGGGAACTCCTATATTCCTTCTTGGAGGTAGGAGACACTCTCTCTCCTAATGGAGCCAGACCTCTGGAGCTGAAAAAGTCACATGGAGACCCCCACCAGCACTGAGATGCTTACAATGCCAATGGATCCATAAGATTTTCCATCCACTGGCCTATGATCATCCTGCATTCAGCATCATTGCATGTGCTTTGTTTGTCTGAAGAGAAATGTATAGATTGGTAACAGACATATAGACTAATACCAGATGTTTGGACTGGATTTAGGCTGGGCTTGGCTGTCTTCTCAGTATTCAATTGTCTTGTATTTAAAACTCTTTCTCAAACACATGTGAATGAAAGTCTATGAATTTGATCCTCTAGTCTACCCAGACTAACACAATGTCCGTAGTTTGTTACAATCCATATAATCAAATAGCTTTGCATGGTCAGTGAAACACAAACATCTTTTTTGGTATTCTTCATCTTCAGTAACGATCCATCTGACACATGTAATGGTCTCCTTGCTCCATGTCTTCTTCTGAATTCAGCTTCAGTCTGACAACTTATTATCAATGTACTGTGGCAACTGTTGTTAGACTGATCTTTAGCATTGCCTTTGTCTTTCATAACATTGCTAGGTACTTACCTAAGTAAGCATTTGGCATTAAAAAGAGGCATAAGTGGTTTATGGGCCAATCTGGCTTAATAAATGATGGATTATACCAACTCAAAGAAAATATGGGCTTACTTGGTTAATCTTTTTCAGATTATGGGTTTACTCATTCTAACCATTCAAACATAATCCAATAGGGAAAACGACACCCAGTTTTCTCATAGGCCATTATTCATGTGCCTCTTTCATTGTGTCGTTGAGAGCATTCGATAAGATTAATGTTTTCTATAACATGTATCTTATAATAGTCAGTAATATATTTGTAATGTCTAATATTTGGCTCTTGTACAGATGTATGTGAATAGCAAAGCAAAAATGCAGTTTGGGGGCATTGAATTTTACAAATATTATATAAAATATATTTGGCTGCTTGAATATTTTCTTGATGTTTATCACTAGTGTTGGTCAGTGGTCAGAGAAACTCATTCATGTTTTCCAAAGGCGTGAGAGGATGAAAGCAAAACTGAGAATGTTTTGTAAAGGTGAGTTTTTAGAAGGTCGGATCTTTGTTTACATTTTCAGAGCTAGATTTTCATCTATGGAAGATATTTCTTTTTTACTTTATGCTATAAAACATTAGAGTATAAAATTTTGACAATGGTGTACCATTTATTTCCTGTGTGTGTCCGAGGAACATTTTGTTAGACATTTATTATATTTTATTAGACATTCAAAGAGCCTAATAGTAAGAATGTCTAAGAATCTATTTAAAAATCACATTCCCTGTTTCAAAGAGTGTGTTAGTCAAAGTAGACTAGAGAAACAAATTCATGGAGACAATCATGTGTATAAGAAAGAGTTTTATAAGCTGAACCCTGGTGGTGCAGTGGTTGTGTGCGGGACTATGGCCCACAGGGTTGACAGTTCAAATCCAGCAGCAGCTCTCCAGTAGTAAGGCTGGACTTCCTACTCCCACCAGGGCAGTGACACAAAAAAGAAAAAAAGAGTTTTATATACAAGAGCAACTGTACACTAAGAAAACATCCCAGCCCAGGCCAGTCCAAGCCCACAAGTCTGATATTAGCCCATATGTCCGATACCAGTCTATAAAGTATTCTTCGGACTCACGAAACACATGCAGTGATGCCAAATGCAAGATGATCACAAGTCCGATGGGTAGAATGCCTTTGGATCCAGTGGTATTGTAAACATCTCAGTGCTGGCAGGGGCCTCCAAGTGGCTCCTCTGGCTTCAGAAGTATGACTGGATCTATGTGACTTGTCCAGCTCAGGGCCCTAGGGTAGCTCCATGTGGCTTCTCCTCAGGGATGTCTCGAAAGAAGTAAACCTGGTCAGTAGAGAGTCTCCAGGCAAGTATTACCAGTAGAAACTCTCCAAAGAAGTGAACTGAGATAGTGTCTCCTGCCTCCAAGAAGGAATTACCATATTTCCCAGAATTCTCAGGAGGTCATGCTCACACAGAAGTCTCATTGGCTATCTCCAGATGGACAGGCTAGACTCTACCCCTACACTCTTAGTCCTCAAACTGACACCGGATTAGGTGACTGCCATGAAGAGTTTTATTGCTGTTAACATTTTTAAGATATAGTTTTCTCACAGATATTTCATCTTTTTTGTAGTCTAAACAATCCATCTTCTTCATATGAAGCACTCACCATTGTTAACTACTAATAGGGAAAATATGGGCAAATCTCTTCATTTTAGGGCCTCCGATTAGGAAACAATGTACACTGTCTATTAACAAAAAGGCAAAATGACAACTGCCCTGACATGGCATCTATTTCCACTAATAATGACCCTACAGTATAGGGTGAAACTATTGGTTTCCAAGAGTACACACTGTCATAGAAGCAGTACCTCAACTTTCTCATGCAGAGTAGTTGGTAACTTTGAACTGCTAACAAAGTGTAATCCACCCCACCACCAGAGCTCTGTAAAATTTCCATTACCATTTTTAAAACTGTTGGTTGTACTTATGAACCAAAGTGTCACAACAAGCATTTATCATAAAATAAAATGTAATCGATTTAAATTGAGTAGAAAATATAGAGGGCAAGGCACATGGTTAAGTCTGTTTTTTAAATGTCTGAGTTATTGGCTTGGAGTATCAGAGCAATGCTGGCTCCAGTGACATGGCCATCAGAAATACCTCTATTCTTTCACTTCTTCTGACACTGACCTCTCTGCTCTGTGCCACTATCTGAATCTTTGCTGACTTTGATAATTACTTGTACTGGCCACATAGAATCCATAGACCATACACATAATTATGTGGTCTAATAGGAAAGTCCAGGCTACTAGTTAGGGTCAGCTTCGAAGCAGCAGGATATACTTTGTCAATCAGGACGTCATCCAACAAAGAAAGCTGTCTGCTCTTTGGTCATGCCTAAAGGCGGATACTTAGCTCTATCAGTCTAAGCCCTTCTCCTTGACTTTGCTGGAAGGCAGGCTCCACTCTTATCTGCACTTCTCTAGGTCCTTTTCTTGGCTGCATCTTCCAACATGCCCTTCCACTCAGTGGGCCAGCCAGGGCCCTTCCTCTTAGCTGTGTGAGCCTGTGGTCACTTTCTCGACTTTAACCCAACCCAGTAAAGTGTTCTAAATCTTTGACTCCATTGACAGCTGCCTGGAGGCATCTTACTCAGTTAACAGGCTTCCTATCAAAAGATACTCAGCTCTCTCTTTCTCTGTGGGTTGGAAACCCCACAATAACTGCCAGCCAGCCCCAGGACTTTTGAAGCACATACCATGTGCCTGCCACAGGGCTCTGCTGTGGTTGCCACCATTTCTTATAATGTTGTACCGTCTTCCATGCTGCATCTCTCTGTCCTCAGTTTACAAAATTATCAGCAGATCCAAGAGATGCTCTTCACTCTAAGTCCCTCTTCTTGATGGTAATGGGGTACCCTTCAACTTCTGTGAGGTTGGCACCTATATTCCATTTAAAGGCATGGCCCTCCCAGCCAAACCATGAACTGAGCAATCCCCTCAGTAGACCACTACAACCATTCAATTGGCACAGTAATTGAACACTTGCCCCAAGGTCAATCAACCTTATTGAGTGGTTTTATGTACCCTATGTGCACAGTATACTAACCAATCTCTCGAAGACTGTGGCCTTGTTATTCATCACAGGCAGAGTTATAAACTCTGGACAGAAAGGCAATGTATAAGACAAATCCACTGCACTTCAGAGGTAGCTCTGTTGTTTACCGTTGAGTCATTCTAACTTCTAGAGCTCTGAAAGGCAGAGAGGAACTCCACCATAGGATTTCTTAGGGGAATTTTTATTGGTAAGCAGAACTCCTCAAGAATGTTCTGTTCGATGCCAGGTGCTAAGAAACCAATGATCCCAGTGACTTGCAATAGGAGGAAATGCAACTTGTGGCTAACGACCCCCACGAACCACTTTTCTCAAAAGATTAAAATTAGATGACACTTAGCTACCATTGCTGAAGATTCTATGGCAGCATCCTAAACCAACAAGGGGGAATGTAGAATACTTTCAAATTCTCACGGATTCTAGATTTTAAATCCAGGCATTTCTCCTTAGTCATGGGAAACAAGGGCAGAAGCATCTTAAGAGTACTGTGTTTGGTGGGAAGTGTAGGGCCAAGTGTAGGGCGATGAGGGTTCAATACGCCGAGGCTGCTCTTTGAAAGTGCCACATGCAGAGTGGGAAGCACTACCAACCAAACCACGACGTTCAAGAGCAGCGCAAAGAGGGGCAGCCTGCAGAAAAGCACGGGTGCAGCAGAGTCCTTGGACACCCGAACATACAGCGCAAAGGCAGCATCTCGCACAGCGCGGCCAGGAGATTTACTGGAAACCTTGGGCGTGTACCACTTTAGCTGAGCGTTAGAAAGAAGTGACTGCTGTAAGTCACTTACGGTAGTGAATGGGGATTCCAGGCAGAATGCTGCAGCCGGCCATGACTGGGGAACGTGAAGAGACTGGACACACCTATTCAAAAGACAATGAGAACTCGTCAGTGGAAGAGGTTAAAAGTCCGGTGTCTGTTTAAACATATGGTTAAAAAAAAAAAAACCCACACAATACGAGACAGGACCATAAAGCAGCTTTTTGCCCGCTGAATTCCCGGCATTCTCCAACTCCCGGCGCCCAGCGCGCCGCCCTCCACGCCTCGCTCCGCCCCTTCCCCCCAAACCCCGCCCAGAGCCGCGTACACGTGCGCGGCGGATCCCGCCCCCTCCGCGTTCTCAGCCAATGAAACACAAAATCGTAATGAGCTCCCGCCCAGTGGCGGGTCATGTGACCGCACCTCTCCGCCCTCTCACCGGCTGCCTCCGGGTTCTGTGAAGATGGCGAAGGTCTCTGAGCTTTACGATGTCACTTGGGAAGGTAACTGGCGGCGGGGAGTTTGCAGAAAGATGCCAAGCTTCGGGAGGCCGTTCGGAAGTGCTTCATGCCCCCAGAGTAGGGTTTTCTCTTCTCCCTACCTGGGGGGCTCGCGGGACGCGCTGGCGGCGTGAAACTGAGGCAGGCCGCCCCTGGTTTGGCCTGGCCTCGGGCGGGGGTCCGCAGCCTTTCCCGCCTTGGGTGCTCCTCCCGAGACGATAGATCTGTCTCCGCGCCGGCCCACCAGCCCCAGGAAGCAGGGGAGGCCTAACACCCGTGCAGAGGTTGCAGAGTCGGGGAGGACAGGTGGCTGCTGAAGCTTCTTCTCAGTCCAGTGTACGGCCTGCCAGGCCTGCTGCTTAGTGCTGTGTGTGGGATACAGGTCAGTGCCGAAAAGGAGTAGAAGATCCATGAATAAATCACCTGGTTTCTGATCCAATCCCCACCTCTCGCTGCAGTTAGTTCCTGATGCTCAACTTTTCAACACGCATCGACACCACCACACAACTTCTCTCTTCGTCTCTGGTTAGCCCTGGGGTGCGTGCTCTAGTGTGCTGGACATGTGGGTTCCTCCGTGCAGGGACGTATTTAAATCTGTAAGCAGCCACGCCTTGGGCCACTTAACAGATTTTCCCTTGTCCAAAACGCGCGTGCTTTCCAGTGAATTTCGTTGTATTGGATACTTAGGATTCGTTTGGTCAATGAATGCCTACGTACGATGTTTAGACTATAATTAGAGGCTGAAAGTTTGGTTGTGAATCAAAAGAAAAGTCAGGGTAGTTTAGACTTGACCTGAGTGCAACGATTTGTTAGCTCTAGGACCAGTAACACTGTAAACCTCAGCGTTTCCACCTGTTGTGTGTGTGTGTGTGTGTGTGGACAGTTAAGTGACACACACCTCCCTCACAGGAGTTTATAGTTGGATGAAGGAGGCAGATCTGTAAATAAATACTTACTTTTAAAAAGGTGCTGTCAGGCTCTTTTTTAACGCTGGGTAATTGATATGTGGCTTTTATTTTTAAGGTCTTTTAAATGCTTCACTGGTTTCATGACTTTTTAGAATTTGTGCTTTGATGAGACATATGTTGAGTATGGGTTTTTTTTTTGGGGGGGGGGGGATCACTGCTCTCCGGTGGTGGGAGTAGGAGGCCCAGCCCCACTGCTGAAATTGAACCTCCGTCCCAGTGGGCCGCAGTCCCGCACACAACCAACCACTACGCCACCAGGGCTCAGCCCGAGTGTGGGTTTCTTACAGAACAGTAGTTTGTATGAAAGCTTCAGAAAGGAGTAGAAGGCAGCAGACAACATGTTTTGACTATTTACATTTTACCCTGAAAACATTCTATAGAGGAATGAAAGAATTAGATTGGGAATAATAACTGCTGTACAAGTTGGCTGAGAAAACAAAACCGAATATGTTTAAGTGCTTTGTAATCTGTTAAAGAATTAATTTTTATTGGTTAATAGGATTTTGTTCTCTGTGATGTGGCTCCTTCACTTACCACATTAGTTTTTATCTTCTGCTGTTTTCTGGCACTTGTGGGTAAACAATGGACTGCCAGATTCAAACTCCTCTGCCACTCTGCTGAAGAAGAGATCGCTCCGGTAATGGTTTAATTTGCAACCCCAGAAACCCTGTATAGAAGTCACTACAAATTGGAATTGGCTGCATGGCAGTGATGTGATTTGACACCTCCTCCCCCCACCCTGCCCTATGTTCTCAAAGGCAGCCTTTCTCAACCTGTTGGTCGTGTCCCTTTAGGGGTGGAACAATTCATAACAGTAGCACAATTATAGTTGTGAAATCGCAGTGAAAATAATTGTATCTTTGGGGGATCACCACACCATGAGGAACTGTATTCAAGGGTCACTGCATTTGGAGGTCAAGAACCTGTGCTCTAAGGAGTCTTGGTGGTGCTATGGTTAAATATTTGCATCCCACCCAGAGGCTTTGTGGGAAAAACGACCCAGCAGTCTGCTCCAGGAACCTGTTGAGCAGCTCTCCTCTGTTGCAAGTGTAGTCAGTGTGCATCAGAATCGCTCTGATGGCGTCTACCTGCAGCAACATTCCCCTCACTGTGAGCTGGACCCCTTGGCTTTCCTTAAGTCCCCTGAATGTACGCTATACCTCCTTGGGTGAAAGTTGGACACACGCTAGTCCTCCTACTAGGAGCCTGCCTTCTTTTTTGCCCTCTTTTTGCTTCATTATCTTTTTAAATTTTTTAGTTTCCCATTAAGGTTATACCCTTAAGATATCAACTCTGCTTAACCAGTCCTTTTATTGGGGATGGGGAAGGGGGTGAAATCCAAACAGCTTCCACAATGAGAGCAAACCAAAAATGTCTATGCTGAGTTCTAAACGATATGGTTTCGTATTATTGAATCATTTTCCCAAGAGTGTATGTTTTACAAAGATTTGTCTCTACTTGGAAATAGGGAAGAACCAGGTCGTTACAGGCACACCGTGGGCATACTGCAGGTTTGGTTTCAGACCACTGCAACAGAGTGGATATCACAATAGAGTGAGTCACATTTTTTGATTTCAGAGTGCACACAGTCGTTCTGTGTATACTGTAGTTTATTTAGGGAGCTCTGGTGACATAGTGGTTAACATCAGGCTGCTTTTCAGGAAAAAGGTGAAGTTTCCTAGTCTTGTAGAGTTACAGCCTTGGAAACCCACAGGGGCTAGTCTACTCTGTCCCATAATTCAACATTCGTCAGAATTACTCAGTGGCAGTGAGTTTAAGGATAGTTTATGAAGGGTGCAATAGCATTATGAAAAAGTTTGAAATACTGTGAAAATTACCAAACTACAACCCCAGACACAAAATGAGCACCTGCTGTTGGAAAAGCAGTACAGACAGACTTGCTTGATGCAGGGTTTTCACCACTATACAAGGTGTGTCAGTGTTTACTATCCTACAACAAAAATTATTAAAACAACAACAAAAAAATCCAAACTCAATGCTTTTGAGTCTTTTGGGACTGTGGCAACCCCATGTGTACAGTGTGGAATTCTTGGCACTGATGATTTTTTTTGGAAGCAAATCCTAGCCTGTCTCCCCTTGGTCATATCGGGTGACTTTGAATTACAAACAACCTTACGTTAGTAACTGAGAGCAGGCTCTTCCACCCTGGGAGATCACTATCACCTGGCATATTGGAGGAACTCAGTAGTTTGTTAAATGAATAATAAATCGTTAGCAGATTGTTAAACAATAAATATATGAGAGCGGGGTTTAAGCAACGGGAAAATGGGAGTAAAAAACCCTGGAATTTTATTGTGAACTTTTTGAAGCCCCCTGGCATGCTTTTAAGTGGTGGGATATCTGTTGTGATGGTAATAAATGAAGCTGGCATCAGATCTCTCTTATACATATCAGCTCATGTAATCCTCATGCCTATCTTAGGAGATAACTTTTATCCCCATTTAATAGGTAGGTGCGTCCAAGATACACAGTTAGGAATCAGTGCCATGTTTTGAACTGCTCTTAATCTGCTTTCCCACTTAGTTAATAGCTGAGTTCATCCATCCAGCCTGCTGTTCTATTTCTAAAAATGACAAGCTAGTTTCTTTCTCAAGAATGTACATTTGATGTTTATTTCTTAGCGTAAAAATCCTACCTCCTCAGAGGAGACTTCTCCCTCCAAGCCCACTGCTGTTGAGTTGATGCCAACTTGTATAGGAAAGACAGAGCAGTACTGCCCTTTGTAGTCTCAGAGGCTGTCAATTTTTATGGAAGCAAACTGCCTCATCTTTCTTCGGCATACTGCCTGGTGGATTTGAACTGTTCAACCTTTGCTAATAGTCCAATGCCTAATCCACTCAGCCACCAAGGTTCCCTTGCTGATCACTGTTTTTAAATGTTCGTTTTCCTAACATTCTTTGAAGTGATGCGACTTGTTTACCATCTCTCTACACTACTGGAATGTAAGCAAATGTGGATAGGGACATTCTCTTGTTTCTCACTTTACTCCCAGCTCTCTCAGTTGGGAGCATAGTTGGCACTCAGTACTTAAAAGGTGAAAGAATTATTCTAATGTCAATGATTCCACTTACTTTACAGCACTGTCTCAAAGGTAATACAGGCCAGTCAATGAGTGTCTTAACATTTTTAATTGCCTAATGAAGTAAGTGTGGAAATAATCTGGTGTAATTTGCAAGTTAAATTTAGACTGAACAGTCAAGAAGCCAATTTCAGCATGAGGTTTAGGAGAGCCTGGGTTTGGACATAACCATGGAAATAGAGTGGAAGATACAAGTCTCAGCAGTATTTCACAAAGCGAGTCACAAGTATTAGATACCGAAGGACACCTTGGAAGCAACACACAAAATATGAATCCCAAGGCGACTTTAACTGAAGGTGGCATCAACAGACCTGTGAACATTGGGAAGGGAAACCATATTTGTCAGAGAAAGATGATTGGGTTTTCCGATGTGAGTGTGAGTGCCAAAGGGCAAAGCATTTCTAAACGAAGTATTTTTGCTGTTTATATTTTTACTGAGAATCCATTTGTTGAATTACTAAGGCATTTCTGAAAAGATAAATACATGATATATTTTCACACTGTATTTATAGCAGTATCCAGAGTGTGACAATTCAACTGTGTAAGCACAGGATAAGGCGTTTATAGGTGAAATGCTGCTTATATTGCAAAGGTTGTATTTTCAGACATAAACTGTACCTGTCAGTCCAGCTGGTGTATTTTCCTATGCGTGTGACTGTGTTAACCAGTTCTGCTTAAGTGCATCCATTTTGCAACAGTTGTGTCAAAATCAGAAATATTTTACATTTGAATTCCAGTTTACTGTTACGTAGAGTCACTTTGTGACACAAATGGCTGTGTACTTAACTGTGACTACTCACCAAAGATTGATGTTTCAGAGCCACCCAGAGGTGCCTCTGCGAGGGGTTTCTGAAAGGTCAAAGCTTTGAAAATCCTATCAGGCTTAAGTGACCATGAATAAGAATGGACTTGATGGCAAACAGAAACATTTGTGTGTGTATATAAACTAGCCATATATATTCTTGTGAGCAAAGCATTCTGTTCTATTCATTCCATTTAAGTCTCCCACCCCCAAAGACTGAGAGTTTCCTTAATAAGCACCCCACAATTACAATTATTGTCCGAGTTCTGTGTGACCACTGGAATAAATGATTAAACCCAGCAGCAAAGTGAAGTGCTGTGACAGATGGATGATTGGTGTCAGAATAAGGTAAAGTAGGAAGCAGCAGAGGTGTAGTTGGCCGTTGCCTTGTGGCAGTCGCCGTGGGCTGGTCTGCAGTTGGGTTCTCCTCACTTGCTTAGCCCAGAGAACTTCTGATGAGGCCATTATGCCGTCTTCCTGAGTAGTTATAAATGTTACATATGAAACCGGTGAGTTGATTGTTAGGATAAATCTTGGAGCTGTTTGTTGGAGTTGTTTGTTATCTTTTTAAGCTGCTGTTTTCTGAAAAGCATTTGTATTCCTTTACTATCTTTGCTCTCTAACTTTAATTCCTTGGGATTTATAGCCACCCATGGTGGTTTGGGTTCATTTTCAAATTACAAAATATATAACAAGTGAAGGGTTTGGGATCACTCCTGGCAAGTGTAAATTCTTCATTTTAAAACCTTTAGTTATTGACCTTCTATGTCAGACTATCCAGGATACGATTCTCTTGTTGAATGTAAATAGTTTTTCAATTTTCCAATGTTTTATTTGGTGAAAGACAATAGATTTTTCTGCCTTTTTTGAAAAATGATTCTTCAGCAGCCCCCCCCCCCCGCCCCATTTTTTGTAAAATAACTATGGAAGAGAAACCCTCATAGATGTAGGACGGAAAGATCTATACATCTTTGTACTACCAATCAGACCTTTACCACCCATCCAGGAACACTGTGAGGTGCCTCGCCTGGAACACTACGCTTTCCCTCCTCTGAGGCTTTTCTAGTCTTCACTCTTGCATTTCAGATGGTTTTATTGCCTAATTATGGATCCCTAGACCCTGTGAACCCTGTGGCACAATGGGTTAAGCCCTGAGCTGTTAACTGAAAGATGGGTGGTTTGAATTCAGCAGCTGCTCTGCGACCATCTGTCTTCTCCTATATATATTTAAAAGTATATACAAAATAGCTTATGGGTAATAAACATCTCTTTCCTCCCTGTATTTTCTGTATAATGACTGCTTAACTGATCTATACTATTGACTAGGAGGGATGGATGCATCCTTAATTGTCAGTATGTTCTAGAGACTGCTGAGGGGTTTATGTATATTTCATTTACTCCTAAGTACACCTTTCTGAACTATACATCCTGTTATCTTCACTTACAGGTTTGGAAAATTCTGCATAGATTTGTTAAGCATAATTGTCTGAATGAGGTCTTTCAAGAGCTAGTGTTTGCATTCAAAACAAATCTGATGATACTAAGTCCATGTTATGTCCAGTCCACCAGTATACAAGGAAGCTATATATCTTTCTTGATGGATTTCTTTTCTTCTGGGTTTGTTGGTTGGTTGGTTCAATTTTTTTCTTTTGGGGGGGGGCATCACTGCCCTCTGGTGGAAGTGGGAGGCCCAGTCTTGCTCCTGGACAGCTGCTGCTGGATTTTGTACTGCCAAGCTAGTGGGCCACAGTCCCGCACTCCACCACTACACAACCGGGGCTCAGCCCTGGTTCATTTTTTTTCCATGTCTATATTATTTAGTCAACTATCCATTTTTCTATTACCAGAATTATTTTTTTGAAGACCCAGAACTGATCATGTTGGGGTTTTTCTTGTTTAATAATCTTCAGCCTTTTCAAATATAAACTCCAAATGCTTTAGTATGAAATAAAAGTCTGTCATGCATTTATCTTCTGGTTCCACTCTCAGTTTCTTTAATACTGAATTACTAGAGATTTGTGTTTGTAGGATTACCTATTTTCTTTTTTTCTTGCTGAACTCCTCACCAACCGGTAAGGCTCTGTTCAAAGTTACTTCCTGGCAGGGTCAGAGGCAAGCTGTTGTCCTGGGATGCAGTTCATGAAATTTAACTACATGCTAACATATAATGATTGTCTATTTTTGTAAGTTCACTTTCATGTTTTTTTATTGTTGTTGTAAGTAGTTTGTTTTTAACAGTTTCACGACATACAATTCATGTATCTTACATTTCAGTAGTTTAACCACGTTTGGAAGAGTTGTACAACCTTTATCACAATCAATTCCAGGACATTTCTTCTCCTTTTTACTCACTGTTAGCACCCCACTTCCTGCCAGCCTCTCCACCAAGTCCGTTGTTATCATCTCTATAAGTTTACCTAATCTGGGTTTCACATACAGAAAAACATACAAAATCAAGACAAAATACAAACAGCCTAATAATAATGACAGAATGAAACACAAAGACAGCAGAAAATATTAAAAACTCGAGCAATTATATATTGGATCAAGAGGGAGATCAATGAAAAGGTGTCACATTTTAGCATTAGATTGTAATGTACCTTACAATGTACTATATCTGATGACAAGGCCTTTCCCATGATACAATTCATGTATCATACATCTTTAGTAGTTTGGAAGATTTGTACAACCTTCACCACAATCAATTCCAGGACATTTCTTCTCCGCTGTTAGCATCCCACTTCCTACCAGTCTCCCCACCAAGTCCCTATGGTCAGAAGGGATTTAAAAGAGGCTTATCCTCATGGGAGGCCGAACAAATAGGTTTGAGGTTTTTCCTGTTATTCAGAGCCACCAGCAAACTTGGTATTCAGAATTTAAGCTCTAATACCACCCCCAATTCCAGATTTGGATTATTATTACAATTCTTCGATCACAGGCTGATGTGCTTTTATGAAGAAATAGCCAACGTCTCACTTACATGGCTGCATGTTTAAGACAAGACTTTAAGACTCCAGTTTAAAGACTTCTTTTTAACAGCTGGGTACTTTCATGTTTTGCTTTTTTTTGCTTTCTCTGTAGACTTGAATTATAGGGGCTATGTATAATACAAAAAAAAATCTTAAAAATATGCCTGTGCTTCATTGAATTTGTTTCTTAGCTGGCTAGAATATTGTTTATTTACTTCACCTGCTTAACAGCTATTTAATTCAGCGATTTAAATCTAAGAGCTCTGTCTGTAGATCTATGTGGTGTAAGTGTAAGAGCTTTTCACGTAGAGGAGTAACAAAGCATGTATATAATAGCTGTGCCTTCTATCTTAACTTATGTGAACAGCAGCAATAACTACAAAAATGTGTGTAGCTTTTCTTTTATTGGAGTAGTTCTTTTTGAATTTTTAATATCACTGGCCTGTATGAAGACTTTTAGAGTTCCCTATTGTAACATGTTGAATTGTTTTCTCTACTTTTAAAAATAGTTGTATTGACATATAATCCACAGATCATACAATTCAACAGTTCTATCATATTTTTAAAGTTGTGCATTCATTGCTACAATCAATTTAAGAACACTTTCTTTTTTCTTATACTCATAGTTGTTAGCTCTCTGCTTACCCCTACCTTCCCTGAAATACCCTTAGGACACTATTAATCCAGTTTCTGCCTCTATAGATTTACCTATCTGGAATTTCATGTACAGAAAAACATACAAAACTTAAACAAAAAACAAGGCCAACAATGACAAAATAAAACAAAAAAACCTGAAACAAAAAGAAAAAATATTAAAAACTAAAACAAATTGAAAATGAGTCAAAAGGGAGATCAAATATTACATTTTACATTTTAACCTAATTACATCTATAGTAATCTACTTGCCAGTGGAAGCTGTCTGATACCACCACTATTCACATCCTGGTCTGTGCACAGAGGGAGACTCATTCCACGTGGTCAGCCTTTCTGTGCTGTGTGCTAGTGCGCCTGACCTTGACTTTGTACTTCCTATTTTATATAGCTCTATATAACCTAAAGACTCACTTTCTCATTTGTTTCCTGTATACTCTTGCATAAAGATATATCATTATACATCCCCCCCACACACACACACACTTTCTGTTGATATTGTGACTAAGGGTGTTTTTGTTTCTTTGGGGTATTTTTTGCTTTTGGGGAGGGGGCATCACTGCCTCTGGGGGCATCACTGCTGCTGGATTTGAACCTCCAACCCAGTGGGCTGCAGTCCGACGTACAACCACTATGCCACTGGGGCTCAGCGACTAAGGGTGTTTTGTGATGAATTTTTTCTGTGCTAATAGTCTAATATGATACCCAATGAAAATTTCATAATTTTCATTTAGTAGGTGAATTTCATGAGCACTTGAATCTAGAGATTTTATTTTTCTGGGAAAATAATTCTTAGTTTTTATCAAATTCTGAAAGTAGTCTGGTAATGAAAAAAATTATATTACTTGGAAAATTAGATATGACAGCATATAATGCTTATAAGTATAATTTTAATATATTTATTTGGCAATATATTGAAGTAGTGAATGGACTTTGGGCCACTGCTTGAGCCCTCCCTCAATGCAAGAGCACTTTGTTCTAACAACTTGGCATTCTGTGATGCTCACCCTCCTGACATGCTGAAGACCAAAGGGATGCATAAACAAATGTGATGAAGAAAACTGATGGTACCTGGGCTATCAAAAGATAGTGTCTGGGGTCTTAAAGGCTTGAAGTTAAACAAATGGGCAATAGCCCAGAGGGAAGAAGCAAACCAGCCTGTGTGATCATAAGGTGGGGACGGAATCAGGTAACAGGCACCAGAAGACCCCAAACAAAACAAAAAACATATTGTTGACAATGAGGGGATTGGAGCAGAGACTCAAAGCCCATCTGTGGTTAATGGGACATCCCCTAACAGAAGGGTCACAAGAATGGTATGAGGGGACGGGAAAAAAGATAAACTAATACTAAGGGCTCAAAGAGAAAGTAAATGTTTAGAAAATGATGATGGCAACATATATACAAATATGCTTGATACATTTGATGTGTGACATGTTATAAGAGCTGTAAGAGTCCCTAATAAAATGATTTAAAGAAAATAAATATAATTGTAATATTAGTTAAATATTACAGTTGTAATTTAACTTTTCAGTTTTTTAAAGTTCTGATGCTTTAATTAAATTGACTTTCTATTTTTGACAGTTTTAGGATAGCATACCTTTTATATTAGTTGGCGTTCATTTCCTTTTCAGTTTTTTGACATTGGTCAGAGATGTAACCCACCAATTGTGTTTCACCAGAAATGCGAGATAAAATGAGAAAATGGAGAGAAGAAAATTCCCGAAATAGTGAACAAATTGTAGAAGTTGGAGAAGAGTTAATTAATGAATATGCCGCTAAGCTTGGAGATGATAGTAAGTTCTTTATTCCGTGACTTTATTATATTCAGAAACAGCCCCTGTCTCATTTACGTTCTTGTTGCTAGGTGCCATCTGGTTGATTCTGACTAGTGGTGCGACCCCGTGCCAAACAGAGTTAAACCCTGCATGTTCCTCCTGGTACTGCAGCCACAGTGTCTCACAGAAGGACTTCTCCATCTTACTGACCCGCCTTCACCACACATGATAGCCTTCTCCAGGCACTGGTCTCCCTGGTAACATGCTCAAAGTTTGTGGTATGAAATCGGACGCACCTTGCTTCTAGGAAGCATTCTGGTTTTATCTCTTTAGATTATTGTGTATAAGCCTAGTTTTTCAGCACATTTTTAATGCATTATTTGTGGTAGAATGAGGTTCCTCGGCTAATATTCCGGTCAGCTTATACTTGAGTATATAATGTGTTCTGGCAGTCTATGGGGCCATTAAATATTCATCGCCAACCTCATAATTCAAATGTGTCAACTCTCCTGCAGTCTTATTCATTGCCCAGCTTCCACAAGCTTAGAGGTGATTGAAAATGCCATGGCTTGTTTAAGACACACCTTGGTCCTTAAGGTGACATCTCTGCCCCTTTTTATCCTCAAGAGCTCTTTGAAGCAGTTTTGCAATAACACTCTTTGATTTCCTGACTGTTGCGATTGTTTACCCAAGTTAAATGACATCCATGGCAATGTTAGTATTTTCTCCTTTTATCACAAAATTTTTCTTTTTAAATTGGTTTGTTTTAAAATTAAAATTGTATGTTTTTAATAAAGATTTTCCAATATTCATATCACTTCCTCTTTCTGAGAATTTAATGGTACCATATTTTGTGAAGGATTTATAATCACTGGCAATAATAAAACTATCAAGTCTAGGTTTTTATTTAATGCTCACAGAACTATAGGTCGGGATTGTCCAAAATGTAATGAAGACGCTTTTAAGAACAAAGCTGTCAAGTCATTTTGAAGTTTTACTTCATACTGTATTAAAATATTTTGAAAGGTTGAATGCATGTAAAACCAACAAACAAATTCGTTATCACTTACTATATTTCAATTCATAGTGACCCTGTAGGACAGAGTACAACACAGGCTTGTTAAGCCTTCCTCGGAGTAGTTTGCTACATCTGTCTCCTGGGAAATGGTTGGTGGTTTTGAAGCGCAGCCATTTGGAGAAGTGTATAACCACTGAACAACCAGGACATTCTGTTTTCTTAATTCTAGAAATAATTAGTAATCCAGTTTCTAATTATCAGTAATGATCTCTACTACATGAGTGACTAAGAACAATTTGCTAATATTTCTGTGTTAGGAATTTTTTCCTTAAATCCTGTTTGTTTCCCTCTTTATGTGTCTAGTTTGGATCATATATGAACAAGTGATGATTGCAGCCCTAGACTATGGTCGGGATGACTTGGCATTGGTAGGTATTTAAACTAATTCTATTTTCTCTTTTACTTACTTTGTTTTGTGAATTACATGTAAACAATTACATCTGCTATACTATAGTACATATATGATAAAATAGTTAAGGTTTCGTACAATGTTTCCCAAAGTTATAGCACCACTTGAGGAGTGCTGGAACAATTCTTGGGGGCTGCAAAAATAGAGACCTACACTTTTTCCTGGATTATGGGCTCTAGTAGAAAAGTTTTGAATTGTTAGTGGGGTGCTGAGTCGGTTTTTTTTCTGGACAAGGCTGTGGTGGGCCAAATAAATTTGGGAACATATAACTAGTAAATGCATTGTGCTGGAAGTTGTTCTGTACTGGTTTTGAATGCTGTAAGAGTAACTAGTACTAACTGAGTACATTGGGACACAGGGTTTCCTCATGGGGCAATAGTGGCATAGTGGATTTTGAGATGGGGTACTAAGTGTAAGATCAACAGTTCAAAACTACCAGCTGCTCCATGGGGGAGAGAGGAAGCTCTCTGCTCCCGTAAAGATTTTACTCAGAAACCCACTGGGGCAGAAACCCACTACTCTGTACTTATTCAGGCTTGCTCTGCGCTCTACTAACTCAGTGGCAGTCAGTTTAGGTTTTTTCTTTTTTATTTACTTTAAGTTCTTCCTATGTCTTTAAAATAATCCTGAAAAAGGGTATTTAATATTATAGATTTACTGGAGGTTAAATTAGTTGCTGAAAGTTAATCATTTAAATCTGAACATTATAAGTGAATTCATATTAATATAGCATTTCAAATATGAAAGTTTAAAGATTTTTGAATGATTTCATAGTATAATATAATATCTTAAAATATTCTATGTATATATAAAGTATTAGCAAATTCTAACTTGCATAGAGGATGACTTAAAATACAAATATAAAATTAAACATCATTAGCTATTTGAATTTTCATATACTAGGTGGGCATTATGCTATTTGCTTTACAGGCATGATTTCTTTAATCTCCCCTATTTTTTAATCTGAGTTACATTTTATACTAATTTTTTAAAATTAGCAAACAAAGGCTTCTATTCTTTTTTCTTAAAAGCCTGAATTTTTAAGTTCTATTTTAATATTGGATCCTATTTCACATCTACAGGAAAGAAACTAAAGCAAGAATGGGAGGCACCTGGTTAATATAGTTGAGGAGGCTTCAGAAAGTTCCTGGAAAAATGGATTTGAAAGATAATAGATTTTTTTTTCTTTGAATTTTAAAACCCCCTCCTATGTTTCTGAATTAATTGTTCCCTTCAAAGTATAATCACCTTGTATTGGCTATTCACATAATTCCCAGATGTGCTAGTCCTAAAGCTATTACCCAAACTGTTTTGAATTGGCTATAGAACTTTTAAAATAGTATATTTTGAATATCCAAAGGAATTACCGTGTTATATTTTCAGGGGAAAATGCTCCATTTTACTTGAGTTAGCCAGATGCTTTTAATAAAGCAGAGAATCATATTTGACAACAATATTGGTTAGGAAAGGAGGAGAAAATAATATAGCAACTTATTTTTGATAAGGAAATGCTTTTTTATGATTCAGAATTTTTACATTATTAGACTTTTAAACTATATTTCCAAACCATTGAAGCCTAAATTACTGTTTAATAAGTTCATCACTAGTGTTAATTACTTTTTATTCATCCATAAGACTAGATCATTTGAACCCAGGTGGCATAGTGGTTGTGCGCAGCACTGCGTCCCACTGGGATGGAGGTTCAATTCCAGCTCCACGGAGCAAAGGCTGGGCCTCCTACTCCCACCACCTGAGGGCAGTGATGCCAAAAAAAAAAAAAAAAAGAATAGATCATTTGTATAATTGTCAATTTTCTTTGTATTTCCTACCCTCTTTGTATACATTATTGAGAACAAAACCAGTACTCAGAGAATTGATCATTTCTTTTTGAGTTGAAAGGCAAATTGTGGATATCTGTCCAAAAGAAAGTGGTACTCAATAGATTTGTGATGTTTATTTTCTGACCTCATATCACATATGTAGACTGACAAGATAGAAAAATCAAAGTGCTGATAATGTGCTAGATATTTAAGGAGACTACTCAAGAATTTACTTCTAACCAAGAGAATGCTTATAATATAGTTATGAAGACCAGTTCACAGATATCATTTAAGGAAGCACATAAGTAATTTTAACTTCATTTTAATATAAATTTTATGTAATAAAATGCTGTGGTAAAAAAAAATGCTTGGGCTGAACCCCAGTGGCGTAAGTGGTTGAGTGCGGGACTGCGGCCCAGGGGTTGGTGGTTCAAAATCCAGCGGCGGCTCTCAGGAGCAGCACTGGGTAGCGCCTACGACCATCAAAGGCAGTGATACCCAAAACCAAAAACAAAAAATGCTATGGTATAAGCAGTTCATTTGGAGAAACTGAAATGGGAATTTAGAGGAAGGAATGGGACATAAGCAAGAGATCTAGAAATTTTGCAGTCTTTTGGTTAATCTGAGGTTGATTAGGTTAGTTTATATTGGTATACTATAAGCTTAGAATGTATGCATAGGATGTTTGTAAGATAGGAAGAAACTAGCTGAGTAAATCGGTTTATAAAAAGTAGCATACCTTATTGAATTACCTAGACTGCACATGAGTGAGGATATTGAAACTACTCCTAGGAAGTTGTAGACATTTAAGTAGGGGTGTGACACTTTATGGAAGCAGTTTTTATGAAGCAGTTATGTGGTACTTGGAGAGTTATGGGCAGGCCTCAGTCATCTCATTTTGCCAATTGGAACCATGATCAGCTTCTGACAGTGGGATACTAGCTTCCCTATAATTTCATAGTTACATTATTTTACCCATAATTTGTTAATAACTAATTTTTCTTCATGTTATTATATGATACTAATGACATTTCATATATATTTCATATATACATATATATGTATATTTATTAGTATTTAGTCCATTCTTCGAAAGTCACGTAGCACATATAATAAATGGTCTTCACATCTTACTTATAGAGTTTTCTTTCTTTTCTTTTTTTTTTAAGTTTTGTCTTCAGGAATTGAGAAGACAGTTCCCTGGCAGTCACAGAGTCAAACGACTAACTGGCATGAGATTTGAAGCCATGGAAAGGTAAAAACTTCTTGGAAGCAGTGTGATCCTGTTTAAAAATGGCAAACATCTGGTTTACATTTCACTCCTTCTGTATACATGGTAGCATCGTTAATTGAGAGGTCTTTTGCTACTGAGTTTCAGAATAGTTTCAGATCATTTTTCTTTATAATCCTATGTCAAATTTGATATGCAGTTCAGTCTATTTGCCAGATTTAGCCAGTGAGGTGGGATCATGCTTTAGAATAGAAACTGGTTTCAAATAACTGCTTTTAACTTTAAATGTTAACCTGGCAGGTTACTGTAAAACTGCTGGAAGTTGGCACCTGTCTAAGGTAGAAAAATGCCAGAAAAGGAGAACTCAACTATTTTCCAATAAAGCGTGCAACAGAGAAGGGAGAAAATGAGATGGTGACTAACCAGATACACCAGACCATCCCTCCAACAAGGTCCCAAGAAAAAAGGGAAACAGACATGATAATCCCACACCCTTGAGAATCAATGAAAGGATAAAGAATTAAATCTGAAACCGATTGAAACAAAAGACTGAGTGAAAGCAACTTGTGAGGAGAGATTCAAAGTAGGAGCTCCTCATTAGCCATCCTGACGTGGTGTGGCCACTTAAAGACAATGCAAGCAGGGTTTCTGGTGAGGAACCCAAAGCAGTTTCATAGACCCTGCGTTGAGGTGGTGGCACCGAGTAAACGAATCTAGAGGGGAGCAAGATGAGCAGAACATGAAGAGAGTGAAAGAATGAATAGGCAAGAAGGTGAGCAAGGACACACTTTAACCTGTATGTAAATAGAAATGGACTTCTTCATGAAACAAATCCCAACCCTATATAGACTGTAAACCTTTAGGGGCACCGGTAGCCTCATCTTTTCCCCAAGACTGTTCAGTTTGAAGTATAGCTTTGTTGCTAGCAGCTCAAAGCTTATTCCTGTGCCACTTTGTAGTAATAGTGGGAGATGTTAGCCCACTGTTCTCAATGAAGGACTGAACAACTAGAAAGACACACAGCAAAAATACAGAAGAACGAAACAATACAACCAGATTGCTCTCTCAAATATATGGTGGGCATCCAAAAGTTAATGGAACAATTTTGTTGTCTTTTACATTATTCTGTATTTTTCCACAAACTTTTAAAGCACCACCCTTTTATATAAAACACATCCAACAATGTACCATTCTCCTGACTAAACTATATGTTAGGCCACAAGATAGTCTCAGTAAATTATAAAAGCATTGAAATAATACAGCACATCCTTTCAAATCACAATGCTACAAAATTAGAAATCAATAAAGCCAAACAAGCTAATTGCCATTGAGTCCTCATTTCTCCCAATCGGACAGAGGAGAACTGCTTCCTCTTTCTCCTGCAGGTCAGTTTGTCAGTTCAAACCATTGCCATGTTGGTTAGCAGCTTACTGCTTACACACTGTGACATCAAAACTTCCTAGAAATCATTAACAGGGAGAAAAGCATCAAATATATGGAAAAAATATCAAATAACATCCTGCTTTAAAACTACTGGGTAATAAATAAAAAGGGGAAAAAAATCTTGAATCAAATAAGAAAAAGCATACCAGCCTTTGCAACACAGCAAAATAAGTCCATGTATAGTACTAACATTAAAAAAAAAAAAAGAAGAAGCAGAGCTAACATTAACACTCTAACCTAAGTATGTTAGCATCTAGAGAAGGACAACAAAATAAGTCCTTAGCCACAAGAAGGGAAAAAAAAAATTCAGAACAAAAATAAACCCAACAGAAAGATGGTAGAAATAATCAGTAGGACAAGAAATTGGTTGTTTGAAAACATTGATAAAGTGATGAGATTGACATTTTTAATAAAGGTAACGGAGAAGATATGAATAAGGTGAATCTGAAATGAGATGGATGACATTACAACAAAACCAACTGGAATATAACAGGTGCTGATAATACTGTGAAGGACTACATGTCAACAAACAAACTGGAACAGCTAGACAAAAAATCTAAAAACACTTTTTACCAAAACTGAACAGTCTGAGGTAGAAAATTTTAATAGGTGATAAGAAACAAATACTAACAATAACAAAGAAAAAGTCCTGCTACAGATGATTTCGCTAGTGACTATTACTAAACATTCAGCAAAGAGCTAACAGTAGTTATACTGAAACTGTTTAAGTAGTTAAAAAAGTAGGAAACATTTCCACATTAATTTTATGAATCCAACATCATCTATACTGACACCAGGCAAAAACATCACAATAAATGAAAATAATGTATCAATACCCCTGATGAACATAACAACAAAGGTAAATATTATTACATTCCTAATTAACTACTAAACATTAAAAAGAAAAATCATTTGAGTGCATATGTAGCTCGATAGGCCAATTGAACAGGTAGGACTTGGTATGTGGTAGTACGTTCATGAGCAGGGATGTCAAGGCTTTTCTATATGAGTACCTTTGCTACAAATGTATCCATGTGTGTTTGTTGGCATATAATTCGCAAATCATACATTTTAATAGTTCATGATCTTACACATGATTAGAATCATCTGTGAAATTTATAAAATACTGTATTGTCTAGTCCTCACCTAAAACATATGTTAGGGCAGTGGTTCTCAACCTGTGGACCAAGACCCCTTTGTGGGGTTGAACAACCTTTTCACAGGGGTTGTCTGACTCAACAGTAGTAAAATTTTAGTTATGAAGTAGCAACGAAAATCATTTTATGATTTGGAGGTCATGACCACATGAGGAACTATATTGAGGGACACAGTATTTGGATGTTTGAGAACTGCTACATTAGGGGGATAATCCAGGCCTTTGTCTTATTAAATTCCATAGGTGAAACCCATAGATAGGTAAGTGTGAGAAACTTTCTGACTAAAGATAAATTCTGTGGTTGCTCAGTTTTTATATAACATTTTTAGCATAGTATGACAATTAAGTCCAAATGTAAAATGAGTTCTGATGATTTGTGTAAGTATTGTACAACTATAAAAAGGATATAAATTTGCTAATTACCAACAAAACTTGAAGTTGCTAACCTCATATATTGTCATTATTTTAGTGAAGTGGATTTTTCCTCTTTTCCTTTGCCCCCTCCTGAGTGCATTCCCTAGGGATGACACAGGGGAAAGATTCCTGGGTGATTCTCATATGGTGTACCCTGTGCGGTCAGTGGCACTGGAGCATTACTTTCCATTTTTTAAATGTACTGTTCTGTTTTATGATTTTATATTCTGAATCCCTACTTAAAGTAGCAGGTTTTTATGAGGCTACGATATGAACTATATATTCAGTGCCCAAGTGAATTTTCATTATTTGTCCTGTTGCATAGTCTGGTTCATTAAATGTACATAATGCTTTATATGATATGGACACACTTATAGGTTATATCTCTTTATTTTTTCTATTTATTTTTGGGGGGGGGGGGCATCACTGCCCTCTGGTGGGAGTGGGAGGCCCAGTCTTGCTCCTGAGAGCTGCTGCTGGATTTGAACTGCCAAGCCCATGGGCCGCAGTCCCGCACTCAACCACTTATACCACCGGGGCTCAGCCCACTACATCTCTTTATTTTTCAAAGTATTTTGCTGCAGTTAAAGTATTTTTATCTATTGCAATGATAATCAAAAATACAAATGTAGATACTAAAGATTGCATGGCAATATTCAGTTTTAGCTGTGAAGATGTTATCATAGTGATAAGGGACTTTCTAGGTGTGTAAAAGCATTAAAAGACAGATATTAAAAAAAGGTCCT
>PVJH01030835.1:0-24427 GCA_004026705.1 Nesogale talazaci
ATCTCACAATCCAAAGACAATTAAATCATGTAGTCAATATTAAATTAATAGTCATGGGTTTAGTTCAACCTTTCTCACTCTCTGTCATTCAATCAACTGTGGTTCATGGGGATCTTATGGGACAGAGTAGAACTGCTTCTGTGGGCTTCTGAGACAGTAAATCTATGTTCAAGTTCCTAATTTTAAATAAAGTTGAATAGACACACTGTGGTATTTAAGGTGGCTCTGTTTCTCTATGATGTGAATCAAAATGCCTTCATCAAAGTTAAAAATGGTAAGTAAATAGAGAAGTAGAGAGTCTCATGATTCTGCTGAGGTCTAGAACTCATCTAGATCTAGATCTAGAACTGTTTTCCTTGGGGTAAGCAGCCCACCCCATGGCTGACTACCCTAATACTGTGTGAAAGCTCGTATTAATAGCGTTCTTTTAGCCAATGGAGTTTATTGCTTGCGAAAACTCTAGAACCTGGGTAGGGAAAGGGCCCATTTTATTGTCCTTTTATTCAGAAGTAACAAATCTGCAGCAGAAAGGGAATAGTTGTGCCCATTGTACATAGCATCACAGTCAACCCTGTGTATTTTTCCACATGCATCGTAGGGGCTAATATATTCTTAAAACATCTGAACCTTATTAAAAATATCTCTGAGATCTATGCCATAGTCTGTATATTTCACACAGGAAAAATACCCAGCAAAGTCTGTCTAACTAATGTTAGGTCTACAAGAAAATAAACTATGATTTACAGGAAAGCATGACCTGAAAATCTCTGAAATTTAGATTATCAGGCACTTCAATTTGTTTTTTACCCTCTCTCAAGGTTACCACGTTTTGTTATTTCTTATAAATCAGATTCATGGGCCAGTCTGTCATTCTTATTGTATAGTAGCTGAGTTTTCTAGCATTTTTCTTCTTACATTATTTCAATAGAGAAGTATACACTGAAATAAATAATTTATTAACACATCAATGCTGTGCCTTACAGAGGATTACTTTGTTATGCAAGTCATTTCAATCATTGTTGATTAACATAATTTTCCATTTCTTAGATGAGTGATTGATATATATTAGCAATTATATGGATAACTTATTCTCAAAAATTTAAATAAACAGTAAACCTATAGCTATGCCTAAAATAGCCATGCAATTACATATTGATAAGCAAGTTTTGAAAATGAAAAAAATAAATTTAATTGTACATATAGCTTTTTATATTTTAGAGGTAGCTAATCACTAGGTTACTAATAATATTGTTTTCCTTAGAAGATACACTATGTGACTAAATTATTAAGTTCCTAATTTTTAATAAAGTATATTTTCAATGTGATAACTGAGGAGTTTCTGTTGGCTTATTCCATAAATCAGCAAATTAGTCTTTAATAAACATGATATATAAATGTTTTTAAAGGTGATATTTCTCTAGGCATACGTCACTTTTAAATATATATTGGAATTAATACTATAGGGATTAGTAGAAGATAATGTAGAGCTAGATTTGCTTTTTTATCATTTAAATATCATCACATCCATAGAGAGTACATCAAACACTTTGAATAGTTACATTATAGTTAGAGATCAAAGTGTAGACAGGAGATAGAAAGCCACAGGTGAAGAGAGATAAAAGAGGCCAGGAGGCAAGCTTTGGGAGCAGCAGGATGTCTGGAAGAGTGATTTCAACAGCCCAGGGTAATTTAAAATCTTAAGTCAGCAGTCTCCAGACCCCTGAGCTTATTTTAAACTTCAGAGTCAGCATACTCATGTCATTGTAAGCTAACTCATTGCCTACAAGGCCCAGCTGCAGACAGAGCATGATCGGGTTCATGATTGTACCTAAGACATATGACCTGACCCTGGATTGGTCCATTCATAACCTGGAGACACAGACAGCCAAGCATCCCACATTGAATAAGGTGCCTTAGACACAGTTCATTTTAAGAGTTAAGGTGCCTCTGATTCAGGTCATGATATGTTCATTCACTTCACATTCATGCTTAAGCTGGATAATGTATAAGAACAACTGAAGAATTGGTGCAAGTCATTTTTGTTTTGTTTTTTTGGCATCATTGCCCTCTGGTGGTGGGGGTAGGAGCCCTAGCCCTGTTGCTGGATTTGAGCCTCCAACCCAGTGGGCCGCAGTCCCATGCACAACCACTACGCCACCAAGGCTCAGCCCAGCAAGTCGTTTTTAAGAATATTAAATATGTCATGGACTAAAGGAAAAGCTAGCATATTTATCTTGAAAAAGTACCACCAGATCCTCTGTTGAAATGAAGATGGCAAGGTTTCATCTTGTACACTTAGATACGTTATCAGGCAGAAGCAATCTTCAAAGGAGGCCAACATGCTCGATGAAGTGGAAGGTTAGTGAAAAAGAGGGAGATCCACAATGATATGGAACCACCCAGAAACGGTGGGCTCACACACTGAAGCATTTGTGAAGATGGGGAAGGACTAGGCATTGTTTCATTCGGTTGTACAATGTTTCATTCTGTCATGTCTTCATAGTATCTCTATTATTTGAAATTAATAGAGGACAAGGACAAAAGAAAAACCATGACTCAGCAAGTCATAGTGAATAAAATGAGTGGCAAACAGAGAAGATAAACACAAAAACTTAGAAACTTCTAGTCAGGAAAACAGTTCCTCATGGTTTGAACTACATCTCCAGCTTCTCCCAGGGAACAACTGGTGGGTTCAGATCTCCGGTTTTTCAATTACGAGTCCAAATAGAAATCTCTGGACCATTGGCAATCCTTCTTTAACATGGATATGCTAAATAAAAGCAATTATGAATTGAATAAAGAAACTGTGGTTTCTGTAATTGGAATACAGTGTAGCATTTTTTTAAAAAAAGTATTTATTTTCACTGTGACGTTGATTTCAACTCATGGCACGCTAAGGGCAGAGTAGAACCACATCCACAGGTTTGCAGGTTTGCAGGCTGTAATCTCTACAGATATAGTCTGCTTCAATTTCTCCCAAGAAGTGGTTAGTGGACTGAGACCACTTATTTTGGGTTAGCAATAAAGATTAGGACTACAGACACCTAGAAAAGTTAAAACAGTATAGAATGATGGAAGCAAATCATTGATATATCTTCAACAAGATGTATTCTTTTTCACAGAACATATTTGAAAACTTATAAGAAACAAACAAAAACACTGGTGGGAGGACTTAAGTGGGAAAGTAAAAATGAAAGAATCGCTATTGCTCATTGACATCAAGGACATCAAGGACAACCCCTTGTATTACAGAGAAAAACTTTTTCATTGGATTTTTCCATGTAAATTTAACAGAAGCAGATCACCAGACCTTTACTTCCATGGCATCTTTGGGTGGGTTTGAACTGTCAATCTGCAGGTTAGCAGTTGAGTGAAAACTGTGTCTTCATTGGTGTATTATCCAGCAACATAACAACAAAAATATTTATTAATTATTAGTGGTAGACATCGAGGTGCTTTGTTCTTTTCCTCTTTACTGTCAGTGAGTTCTCCCTACTCCTTTAAAACACAAGAAAAATGTTTAAGTAAAACATCTTTCTTGTAGAAAGAATTGAATGATTCTTCTCAAAAATGAAATGTAAGGGAAATGAGTGTCCTCTGTCTTTGTGTATCCATATATGGAGACTATTCATACTCTCACATGAAAAAAATGAGCCAAATACTATACAGAGATTGAATTTTTTTGTGGGCATCACTGCCCTTTGGTGGGAGTGAGAGGCTCAGCCTTACTCCTGGAAAGCTGCTGCTGGATTTGAACTGCCAAGCCAGTGGGCCGCAGTCCCGCACTCAACCACTATGCCACCGGGGCTCAGCCCCAGAGATTGCATTTAAGGAAGAAATAATCAAATTTGCTTTGTAGTCAGGAATGGGATTTGTAAATGGACACTTTTTCTTGCAAATTACTTATGATCTTTTTAAAGGAATTTCTGCTGGCATGAGAAGTAAACACATTTCTCCATAGGAATTCACATGTGGGCAATAGAAAGGTGGTCTCAGGTCACTGTTCAAGAGCAGGGACTAGAAACTGCTGGAGCAGAGCTGTTCAGGCATAGGCTTTTGCTAAGGCTCAGAGTTACCCGCCCCCTCCCCCCCAACACCATAAACATCTTTTTTTTTTTTAATTGCGTCACTGCCTTTGGTGGTCGTGGACACTACCCAGTGCTGCTCCTGAGAGCAGCCGGTGGATTTGAACTGCCGAGCCTGCGGGCCGCAGTCCTTCACTCAACCACTTATGCCACCGGGGCTCAGTCAACATCATTGTATAGACTTATATCACGGGAAGAGTTGGTAGTTAATACAGTTAAAATGATAAAGTCATAAAAACAAAAACAAAAAATAAAGCAGAATGTGAAACACTTATGCAATCCATATGGAGAGATTGAGGTTGATGTAATCATGCTCTTAACTGTTTTTTTTACCCCAAACCGATGCTGCTGCTCATCAGATTAGAGGCAGTCTGCACTTCATTTTCAAAAGAAATCTGCTAATGGTAGATCATTTTAATTTTTTACTACCCTTCTTGGCTCCTCTTAGAATGGAGTGTGCTATTTTTTATTCTAAAATCTAAAACATGTTATCCTACATGATCAGACAGAAACAAGAATCAACTATTTATTTTGACTTGTATTTTACAATGAAGGGCAATACACTGTAGACTTCATAATCATTGGGGAGGTATCTTTTTATGTAATGGTCCAGAACTTCAGAGCGATTAAGTCATCAACCTTTATCTCAGCAGAATGGTATTGGTAGGCAAGTCATTAATTATGAACCATGCATCAAACAAAAAATGACAATGTGGTTTGTATTCTTTCAATACA
Source organism: Nesogale talazaci (assembly GCA_004026705.1). Classification (NCBI taxonomy): domain Eukaryota; kingdom Metazoa; phylum Chordata; class Mammalia; order Afrosoricida; family Tenrecidae; genus Nesogale; species Nesogale talazaci. Next base: position 4,821 of record PVJH01030835.1, read on the forward strand.
GTGCACACTGACATTTTATAAATATTTTGTTAAATTTGTTGTGCTACCTAAGACTGATAATTAGTGTTTAAAAATTTTTTTCCCCATTTTGCTCACAGGATTTTTTAAAGTTAATATTCTTCTGCAAAACTTTTCTGCTTCGTATACAGCATCAGTTATTTTGCATGCATGAATGATCCATGTATTTCACTACAGATATGTTTCAATGAATTTCAGGAATATTAAGCTAGATACATTCTGGTGCACATTTAAGATGCTATTTAAAGTACTGCTCAAAATGAGCCTTCTGGGAGCATTGGTTTCATGAGTAGGAAAAATAGTTAGGAGCTTACTGTCTTAATTATAAGTTAAGGGATTGTCATACCCACTTTCCTGTTAGCTTGGGGCATTGTGTAGTCATTCAAAAGAAGCATCAGTCACAGAAAACAGAAAAATAGTAGGGATGTTTGCTTTCAATTCTGCACTTTTTAATTTTTACTCTCATTTAGACCTTGTTGGTTGAGTTAGTAGTTTTGAAATCACCAGAAAATTTTCAGAGACTATAAACCACATGAGAGATTTTGCGCAAATGATACACAAATTTTCATGGAGTGACTAGGAAAGCTATTTGATTTCATCTTTATGGGCTGGACTTGAAAGGGAGATCTCAGGCCTGCTGTGGAAGGTCAAAAACAAAAGGGAAATATCTTGTCTGCCTCATGAAATTTGCAAATTTATTATTTTTAAAGCATTTTTAAAGAAACCCATATTTTTGCCTAAGAAATTAAATGTCTGGCTTTGTAATACTGATTTCTTTTTCTTCAAAGGAACTGACAAAGAGCAGAATTGAGCTCACATTTAAAAGGGAAAGTGATAATTAAAATGATAATGCCAATGTCAAATTCCTTAATATTTTGACATAGTCGATAGGAGAGATTACACTTTTAAAGGATCCACTCCCTAGATAGCTGATGGACTCAGTTCTCAATGAGTGTTTTACCAGTGTTTTCACTCAATGGTAACCAATCAGATTTCCTTTGCTCTATGGGTTTATAAATAAACTACATTTTCATTTTCCCCTAAGCTTTTAAAGAAACCCTAGCACAGTGGTTAATTGCTCAGATGAAAACCAATAATTCAAATGCACCAGCAGATCCACAGGTGAAAAGACCTGACAAGTTTCTTCTTAAAAATTACAGTTTATGAGACAGTTCTACTCTGCACTACAATTTCACTCAGAATTAAAATAAATTTGATGATACGCCAAAGCACATCTATGCAAAGCTGCTACTCATCTGTCAATATAGGCTTGTGTGTTTCTGTGATATTAAACGTTTCAGTGGGGTATTCAAGAAGACAAAATTGAAAAATGTTCTCAACACATAAGTGGAAGTTATATAGGGTTAATATCTATTGGCCTAAAAATTATCATCAATAATCTTTACCCATTTTGCAAAATGGGAAAATTTGGTTTCCAGGGAAACCTAGCTTCCTTGGCCCAGGAAAGATACTTAGCACTTAATAAAGAAAATAAAATATGTAGATTTATTGCTTATTCAATAGATTATTATATTATTTATTAATATATTTGTTCTTTGTAAGTGCCATTGAGTCTGATCTGATTCATAGTTATCCTATAATTTAATAATATATATATGTTGTCCATTCATAATTTTGGAACATGATCAATGATTAAAAAACTTATGAATTAGTCTTCATGTAAATGAATTAATAAGACAGAAGAGAAAAAGTATCTTCAAATAAAAATCTGTGCAATTTTTAGGTATTTCCACCTGAGGCAGGTAGAACTTAATTTGCCCCTTCATGAATGACTGTGAGCAATGTTTAGTGACTGATTTATATCTATATATAAATATATATAGATATATTAATATATATACACACACACACACACACATATATACTCTGACAAACACTAGCTTGGTGAAGGAGACAAGTGTAACATCATCAATGAAAATGAAAAGTCATGTTGAAGGCTGAACCCCAGTGGTTTAAGTGGTTGAGTGTAGGACTGTGGCCCACGGGTTTGGTGGTTCAAATCCAGCAGCAGCTCTCAGGAGTATGGCTGGGTAGCTCCCACGACCACCAGAGGGAAGTGATGCACCCCCCCCCAAAGTCATATTGATAGAATTTACCCCTGTCTTGATGGTATTAAAAAGGATGCTTTATCTGTGTTCTTTTCAAACCCCAGTCAAATTAAGAAGAGTACATTAGACAAACCAAAATTACAGTGCATTCTACAAAATACATGACAAATACTCCTCAAAACAGCAAAAATAAAAGAAACAAAGGAAGACACAAAAACTATTAGAGAACAGAAAAGACTAAGGAGACATGACAGCTAAATGCACTGTGGCATCAATAGGATCCTGGAATAGAAAAATAAATCAGTCATAAATGTTTAAAGGGTGAAGTTGAATTACACTGTGCCTGTGCTAATTTATTGGAGGAGACAATGTACCATAATAATAATAATAGTAACATAATTTATAATATTTCTATTAGCAATACTATATATTAATAATGTCAGGTATTGAGTTCAGGGAATATGGGATAATGTATATATCAAAGTTTTTATATTTGAAAAAGATTTGTATACTTGACTATTATTGGGCCAAGTTGATTTAAAATTATGCTCAGCACTTTATATGTTGACAAATTTCTCTTTATTTGCTAGTGTTATTCATTATGAAAAGTAGCTCTCCTTTTGGTTATATTAAATTTTAAAATCAAACTCTCTGAACTCTAGTTGATTCTGGGGTTTACAGACACGAAAAGACAGAGAAAAACTTCTTTTTGACTTACTGAGATTGTAAATCTTTTTTTTAATGTACACTTTTTAAACTGTAATTTATTAAAATTTTACTCATCATCAGAGACAATTTACATTCTTGCATCCACTACCAATTACTAGATGAAATACCTTACACAGCTAATATTTTATATAGTAATTATCTAGGACCATTTTCTAAAGAAGCAAAATCAATGAAATACATGTATGCATATGGATTCCTATATGACATATAAACACATGGATTCCTATAAACATATATTCCCATATATGTTTATATAGAGAAAATAGCTCATAGGTCAGGTGGCAGAATGGATACTTTTATTGACTCATGTCACTGCAGAGATAGCTCATAGTGCCACCATAACTGGTGAAGAGCATCCATGGTAAACTGTAGCAAGAGGAATACAGAGTGTTATGGATGAAAGCAGTTCTAAATGTCAGTTGCACTAATGAGTATTGTAGTTGTTATGAGCATTTCTTCAGTGTATGTTTATACCAGATATTTTTATTTTGTTCACTTGTGAAAAGTAAGCATAAGTGAGGTTAGTAGTATATTTAAATTATGCATGTTAGGTGCAAGTATGACTTTATTTATAGATCAAATATGGTGAAAGGAGATGAATAACGTGTCAAATTGACAGCAGGTGAATTGTGATAATTACAGTTTTACTTCCACTTGGCTAGGTCAAGGATAGTCACTATTTGGAAAGTTAACGCCACTGAATCACCTAGGATGAGATCTAACTTAATATGATCACGTCCACAAGGAGCTCTTTGAAGAGGAGCCAGTCAGTTGAAAATGTTTGCTCAGGGAGGTGGTTGCTTAACATGTAGGTAGACACCGTGGCAAAGTTTGCTTTCTCTTGATAGTATCTAAGCTGCCATTCTTTGGAATTTAGCCAGTGACCTGTCAATTGTCTAATGATCCAGGAAGTTGTCAGAAGCCTGCCATCTTTCTTTTTGACCTTGAGTTAATTTATCTCTGCAGCCGTAAGCCTGCCCCTGCACCTACATGAGACCAACTATTGACAGATTTAATCTTTCTCCAGGGAAGCAGCTATGAGGTTTGAACTGCTGAGCTTGCAGTTTGAAATTCAATGTGCAGACCATTATACTACCAGGACTTTCTAGTTGATTTGCTTTAGGTAATTTGAAGTCCTAGAATTAGGTAACTTAAATATTTATGAATCTCATATGTCCCTTAAAACTTTAGTCCTTTATGCAATGTTTCTCTTCATCTCTTCTAATCATCATTGATCTGAGTCAACTCTACCTTGCAAATCCGGATGGACTAAGCACACTAGTGGAGAGGGGCATTGGAGATATGGGGAAATCAGGATGGATGAGCCCCTTCAGGCCAGTGGTTAGATTGGAACTACTGGATGGGTGGACAGAAGGTGGGGTAGAGAGACTGGACCAACTGCAAGGATCTACATATGACCTCTTGTCTGGAAGATGAGCATCAGGGGAGTGGGCTGAGGGAGGTGTCGGGCAGGGGAAGATACGACAGAACAATAATTTATAAAGTATTAAGGGTTGATGGCAGAGGGAGAGCAGGGGAAGAGGGGAGGGGTTAGAAAAGCTGATACCAAGGGCTCAAGGGAAAAGGCGGATGTTTGGAGAATGATGACGGCAGTGGATGTGAGAATGTGCTTGGCACATTATATTTATTTATGTATTGGAAAAACGATGTATGAGCCCCTAATAAAATGATTTTTAATTAAAATATATAATTTTTATAGTTTTCTTTCTGAAATTCTTATGCTAGCTTCAAAGCATTATCAGATACTGAAAGCCTAACTAAAGGAAGCAGAACATTGGTGAAGATGGTGCCAGAGAATGGGCCACACACGCTCAAGGGCACTCAAATTGGAACTGTGGAGGAGTCGATTTCTTGGGAGTGAAGAAGATTATGGAACCGTGAGTTGATTAATACCTGTGAGCATAAAGCCTTCAGGATCTTCATTAGTTGATGGCAAAGAGAAACTGTTGCAACAATCTGCTAACATTCAGAACTCAGAATGAATCTAGGAAAATTGCAAGCTGCCAAAAATGTAATGAAACACATAAAGAGGGATATCATAGGCATTAGTGAGCTGAAATGGACAAGCATTGGCCATTTTGAATCAGAAAATCATTAATTACCACCCTGAGAATAAGACAATACATGTTGAAGTAGAATACTGTCTTTGATAGGATTATATGTCTGTTTTCAAGAAAATCCAAAAAATACAACCATTTTTAAAATGTATGCACCAATTATAGTAGTGACACTATATTATAACTATACTATACTAAAACCATATAGAAAATAGTGATAAAGAAATTGAAAAATTTTACCAGTTACTTTAGACAGAAACCAATCAAGCATCAATCAAGATGAATTCAAAATTATTGATGATAACAATGCAAAAATTGGAAAGAGAGGAATGAGTAATAGTGGAAAGACATGAGCTTAGAGACAGAAATGAAGCTGAATATTGCATGATAGAATTTTGCAAAACCCATAACTTGTTCATAACAAATTCTTTTTTTCAACAACACCAAAGAAGAACAGAAAGTTCCAAAGGGCAGCTTCAGAAGACAAAATCAAATTATAATGAAATATGTAAACACCTAAAGAAAACCAAAAGAGAATAACATGCTCAAAATATATGAATCCGAAAGAATTAAAGAAAAATATTCACAAATTGAGTTGCAATTTTGAAAAATTCTAAAGGCAATATTCTGACTGATGCAAAAGCACGAAGAGAAGATGGAAAGAACACAAAGTAACATTCCCAAAATGACTAATTGGAATTCTACCATATCAGGAGGTACCATATAAACTATAGTGCTACAGAAAGAAATTCAAGCTGTACTGAATGGATTAGCCAAAAACTAGCCTATAGGCATTGAAATGGTTGAGAAAGCTTAAGAAGCACTTGAAGCACTCACTACTGGTCTCTGCCAGGAAATGTGGAAGTCAATTACTTGGTCAAATGACTAGAAGGTATTCATATTTGTGCCCAGTCCAAAGATAAATGAGCCAACATCATATTCAAATTACAGGACAATATCATGGAATTGCATGCAAGTAAAATTTTGCTTAAGGTTATCCAACCATGGTTGCAGCAGTACATTGAGAGGGAACTTTCAGAAGTTCAGGCCAGATTGAGATGAGGATGTGAAACACAGGATATCATTGCTGATGTCAGATGATACAAAAGCAGAGAATACTAGAAAGACGTCTACTTGTATTTCATTAGCTATGTAAATGTATTAGATTGTGTAGATCATAAGGAAATTTAGAAAACTGTGAGAAGAATGAGAGTTCCCGTCATTGTGCTCATGAGGAAGTGGGACATGGATAAAGAGGTGGCTGTCAGAACAGAACAAGGGCATACTACATAGATTAAAATCAGGAAAGGTATTCATAAGGGTTGTAACTTCTCACATTTCTTGTTCAATATGTCTGCTGAGCCTCTCATCAGAGAAGTTGGATACATGAAGAAGGAGGTGTCCTCAGGATTGGAGGAAGGTTTATTAACAACCTGTGATAGGCAGATAATGCAACCATGCTTGCTGCAAGTAAGCGCTTGAAGAAACTACTGATGAAGATCAAGGATAGCGTCTTGAGTATGAATTAAAAATCAATTTAAATAAGACCCAAATCCTCACAACTGAACAAAAAATAAGATTAGGATTAATGGAGAAAGGTTAAAGTTATCATGACTTTTGTCTTGCTTAGATTCACAACCAATGTTCATGGAAGCCCCAGTCCAGAAATCCAAAGACATATTACATTAGGTAAGTCTGTTGCACAAGACCTCTGAGGGTATTGAAGAGCAAGGATGTTACTCTGAGGACTAAGGTGCACCTGACCCAAGCTGTGCTATTCTCCATGACCTCATATGTCTGTGAAAGTTGGATATTGAGCAAGGAAGTTCAGAGAAGAAATGATGCACTCAGATTGTGGTGTTGCAGAATAACTGACAGTACTATGGGCTGCTAAAAGGACAAATTGATCAGTATTGGAAGAAGTAAGACCAAAGTACTCCGTAGAGACCAGGATGGCAAGACTTCATCTGACAAGCTTTAGGCATGTTTTCCATAGATACCAGTCTCTGGAGAAGGTCTTGAAAATTGGTAAAGTGGAGTAGCATTGAAAAAGAAGAGTGCTATGAGAGATGTCTTGACACAGCAACTGCATCAATGATCTCACTCAGAGTAACACTTGAGAGATTACCACGGAACTGTACGGTGTTCCTTTCTGTTACACACGAGGTCAGTATGGGTCAGATCAGGCTCAAAAACTCCTAACAGCAAAAAATAGTTATCATTCACCTGACTTTTTGTGGCCTTTTTTTTCTTTCCTGTAATTTTTAGCTTTCATATTTAAATAGATTAAAATAGATAGCATACAGCTGTTGCTCTTAGATGCTGTCCAGTAGACTGACTCAGACCTACTCTAAGGATGACAGAATGAAACACAGCCTGGTACTGTAGCAATCTCATAATTTTTGGTGTAAATTCATTGTTGCAGTCACCTTGTCTATCGATGGTGATGTCTTCAATTTACTGCCAATCTGCCAACCTCTTTTACTTAGAAATTCAAATCATTGGCCAAGTGCAATTATTGATATATTATTATATTAAATTTGATCATTTTCACTTCATTTCAAAGGTTCTCGCTTTCCTTCTAATTTTGCTATTTATTGCTATAAATTTATAAATTGTAACACTTGCAAAATCAACATTTCTCATGTGTACAATCCAGTGATAAGAGTTATATTGCCCATGTGTGACTATCACCAAAATCTGAAGCCCAAATTTTCTTATCATTAACATTCGATGCGTCCTTAAAATTCTCCTTTTCTGTTTTCTTTCCTTCCTCCTGGTTTGTTTGCTTTTGCAATTAATGTATATTTTCTGTAGTTCTGATTTTTCTTTACTATCAGCTCGATAGTTATACTCCTGCTAATACTTGACTGGTTGCCCCTAGTTTAAAAATCTATGTCTATAACAGCAGAGCTTAACTTACCACAATCATACTTGATCATTCATATGAACTATACAGATTCCAATTATCTCTCCATTCTCTGTGCTCCTCTTATCATATATTTTAATTATAAGTAATAAAATTCATAGTTAATTGCAATTGCTGACTGAGAAAATTTTAATTTACCAAATATGATACACTTTTTAAAATTTACCCAGAGTTCTGTCACCATTGCTTTGTATACCTGGAAGTTCTGTTATTAACTCTGTGCAATTTAAAGATTTCTTGGCCTCTCTTACTATCTACTCATTATCTTCGGAAATAATCTTAACTTGTAAGAGAACTTTATTTAATGTTAATGTTGTTTCCCAGTAGCTTCTCAGAGGTACTTCTATGGAACTCTTAAGACAATTGTTTATTATCTATTTGCTTTGAATTTATTTGCATCTCCAAACTTATAGTGCACCTCTTCCACAGAGCCTATATTTATGTTTGTTTCCTTTTTAATTTCCATTAATATTGCTTTTTGGATTGTAGTCTTTTGATGATTCACATTTAATGTGACAATTCATGAGTGAATCTACTATGTTAATTGTTTTATAGCTTTTCTGTATTCACTGTTTCTTAACCTTTCTTCTCTAGAATTAATTTATAATGCAACTTATTATATTTTTTCAAATAGTCTTTTGGTATTCATAATTATATAATATTCACCCATGCTCTCCAATTTTATAATAGATCTCAAATGAGGAATGCATTATATGCTTATAATGTTAAAAATTAAGACAAGACCACAGAAAAGTGATTATAATGCTTATTTTGGAATATGTCTATAAATAACTCATAGAACAACCCTAAATTCTGTATTCTTGAGAGCAAGTATTGGATTTATTCTTCCTTTATCTCAATGAATACATGTTTCTTTTAATGTTCATCTAGATTACTCAGTCTAAATGCACCTATGAAGTAAAAAGAATAAAATATGAAGGTAATTTTAAAAGTATTTTATTAAATGAAAATAACAAAATGTGATATTATAATTTACCCACATATCCTACATCTAGGCCAATACACATCTAAAGGCAGTGTTTTTATTTCTTGTCCTTCTGTAGGGAATTTATACTGTGATTTTTTTTACCATAGAGTGGTGACTTTGGCATGCTTGAGTTAACCAAATCACATTCCTTTTAAACTTTCTTTTATTGGGTAACAAAAAGTAGCATGGAGGGGAAACATCAGTGCTGTACAGTGGGTGAAGTGAAACTTCCTGAGGAAAATCTCACAGGACAACCCTGTCCTTAAGAGTGAACATATGCATTATCATAATGTGAGGAAAATTCCTGCATGCAATTTCCCTGGCATATTTCTCACCAAAGCTGTTTTAAATTTTCTTAAAGCTCCTTTATATAAGCCCCTGCTATAACCCTTTGTCCTTTTAGAAAAATCAATGAAGATTACCTTTTTGGAATTTCCATAAAATGAGTTTGTCAAAGTCTTCATCTGCCCTGATCTCTCTGCCTTGAATTCATCTTTGCCATCCCTACCTTTCTTAAAATACTCGATCAACTCATAAGTTACTCTTATGTGGGATAGAATTCCTGTGTATTTGTCACAGTTTCATTACTTCAAATATTCAATAATTAGATAAGCTATGTATTTTAGTCAAACTTTTAATATTAGACTTGACCTTAAAGCATTTTTTCCAAGGCACAAAAAGTATACTCCCCCTTCTTTTCTGGAAGACACCCTAACAAGGCTAAGGCACTTAACATTACTGAGAAATTGCCTGTGGCCCTGTCATGTTCACAATGACATATGAAACACAGTTTGTGCATGTGTTAACTAGAAAAATATAGCAGAACTTTGTGGCTTATCTTGATATAAATAGAGAACTTTCTACCTTAAGAAACTGAAGTCTTTGGGAAAGTCTGATTTTAGAAGGGCAGAGAACAAGATCATTAAGTCACATTTTTGTGAAGTCATTTGCTGGTTATCGTCTTTACTTGTAGAGGCAGTGAATTATTTAATGTGGCTCTTTTAGCTAAAGTCTCCAACTTCCACCAAATGACATTTCCCTGCATGAGTTTAGTAAGAAGGTGGGGGACTACACTGACAGGACTCACCTGGGAGTAATTGGGAATAGGATTCCCTGGAGGGTTATCCTGCTGTTTATAAAATGAGCTCTCTAAGAAGCAGGAGAGGTTTCATTACCAGCAAAAATAAGGGGTGGAGTGTAACCTCTGAACCTGGATTAACCATTAAATAACCTTAATGTCTGCAGTTCAAATCACCAGCCATCCTGTGAGAGAAGAGGTTGTCCAGTACTCTAAAGAGTTAACAGTCTCAGAAACCCTGTCCTTTTTGGCCTCTATAACTCAGAGTCAACTAAATTGCAGAAAATTATTTTTTTATTTTATATTTTAGTTTAAGAAATCATTACAATGGGCAAATCTATCATGAGAGACCTCTTCCAGGTCCCAAGAGATCTAAAGTGTGTCTGAACCAATTACCACGTATGAATATAAAGTATATAAACAATGAATAAGGAAAACTGAAGAAGAATTAGTATATTTGAAAAAATAGTATTGGACAAGAATGATGCATATATCATAAACTTTTAAAATAATGGATGCCTCTGCCTTAGAACAAGTAAAGGAAGAATGGTCTTTAAAAGGTAAGATGGTGAGATTTAATTTCATATGTTTTTAGAAGGAATGGGAGAGCATTCCCTAAAGAAGGATAACATATCTGGTAAACTAGAACATCCAATAAAAATATCCTCAATGATATGATTGGCATAACAATGATATGGATTGACTGCAACAATGGACTCAAACTAGTAATGATTGCAAGAATGGCATATGACTGGGCAATGCTTCATTCTGTTCTACACAAAGTCATTATCAATCAACACTGACTTCATGATATTTAACAACAATCTTGACTCCTTGAGTGTGAATGGACCAGGACTTATTTCTAATCAGTAGAATATGGCAAAGACGAAATAACATTGTATATGTAATCATATTGAAAATAAGTTAATTTTAAGTTAATGAAAAGAGTGATTATTCTAGATAGGCTTGACTTTAAAAGCGCTTTAAAAACCCTTAATAGACCGACTGGGGTCTTTATTAAGGCTGACACAATTACAAATCTTTAAAAAAGACTACCTTCAAGTTATGTCATAGAGTAGATGCCAAAATTATTTTCAAGGCAAATAATGAAAAGGTACTTAAACATAAGGAGAGATACCACTGTGCAGTGCAAAGAATGACTCCAAATGTCAACCAGGAACTCTAGTCAGTATCAACGCTAGGCTAAACATTGCTCAGCTGAACAGATAGACACCTTAATGTAATTTTCAATCACACTAGAAACATATGTTTTGGATGTAATAAAAAAACTTTAAACCAACGAATTTGCCACAAAACTATCATAATTTCTAACAAATTAAAAGTTTTATTAGGATTTTTCAAAGGATGCATTTTCTGTAAAAGTGATCGTATGTTAGACAGGGTTTTCTAGAGAAACTAAAGGAGGACACTAGCAATTCTATATCTATATTTATATAGATAGCTATCTAACCTAAGATATAAACATTTAATCTATAAAGCTCACTTCTGTGAGCTAATCCAGTGGCAGTCCTTTAAGTCTTGAGGGCTGCCGGGTAGTTCTCTGTAGAGCAATTCAGGCTATCCGGCCACAGGCAGCAAACAGTGAGGCAGGTCACCCACAGTCAGTCAGATGGCAGAGTCTGACATTGACAGAGTCCACAGCTTAGATGTGCCACGTGTAGTGTAGGTTCCACATGGAGGCACGGAACAGCCGAAGCAGCTGGCTGCACATTGGTTCATAGATCCAAGAGCAAGCGCGAGAAAAGCGAGTTTCACAGAGCCAATTAGTTCTCTGCCCTTCAACTAATCTCACACGTGCGCATTGACCATGCTGGCACAACAAGCCTGCCTATCACTGATGGGAAAAGATGAAGACATTTATTAAGGACAACGCTTTTTATTGGGAATTTGATGCAATCATCAAAATGTCTTTTTTTTTTCTCTTTTCATGAGGGTCTAGAATGCTGACCAGCACTTTATACTCTCCTTCTAGAATTCGAACCTTGTGAATGTATAAGACAGGTCTTTCTCTACTTTACAGTGAAATGATCATTTGAATCACTAGATACAAGGACTGGCACTCCTATGATTCAGTTAACTGAAAAATATATTTAACAATTTTTCAGAATGCACTGAATTTGAACTAATTAATTGGCATTCAAAATACCACCAGGTTCTCAAAATATGCACTTAGAAGGAAAATCACTTACATATTTCTGATATATATATATATTTCTGATTATATATGTGTATATATATATATATATATATATATATATATATATCCCATCCATTAAAAGTGTTATAAGCAGCTTTTTAAAACAATGTTTACTCAGAACAATTTTGTGCTTATAATACAAAGATTAAGTGTGTAAAAAGGAAAAGGAGACAAAGAAGAGGCCAGGGGGAGCCCCCAAAATGAGGACTCCCAAAAGAACCCCAACTCCCTTTTAGGGCATTGTGCCCTGTGAAGAGGCTTCAGCCATTGATGGAGGCCTTGCTGCGTGGTCCCTGGAGTCACACAGCGGCTCCTCACCTGATGGACATGTTCCAGGAGGCCACCAGGATGAGATGCAGTCTGCTTGCCATGCCATATAGCTGTGTCTGTCAGTTCCCCCACTTGCTCAGCTAGAGGAGTCTCCCCTGCTGGTGTGTCTCTCCGCTGGCATCCCCTGTGGCTTCTTGGCATGAGTGATCTGGATGAGGACCCTGGTACTCCACCCAAACTCACTGTCTGAGAACTGCTTGGTGGCAATCAGTCCTCTGTCTTAGGTATCGATGGGGTTGATCTTCATCCTTTCTTCCTTTCCATCTTAATCAGCTCCTTGAGCCTTCTCCTCTCTTTAGACTGCTGCTCTGCTCCACTCTTTCTGGAACGGGTAGAAGTCTGAAAATTTGTGGGTCTGCTGCATTTTTCCTTGAGCTTTTTCCTAGAGATGAGCTTGCCCTTGACGGGCTTTATCAGCATGGGCTTGATGATGGCCCTGTGGGTGGAGCCACCAGTTGAGGTGGGAATTTGGGGGAGGGTCTGCTGCTTCAGATTGTTGGTTTGGAAAAAAGGACCCGTGGGCCACTCCTGACTTCTTTGACCTTTCCCTGGGACTCCCAGGGCTCTGGGTAGTCCTCCCAGTGGTTCTTTTTCATCTCATTTCCCATAGATTCAGTCTGTAAGTTTCCCCTGGCCTTTGGTTTCATGATGGGCCACTGAGTTTTCTTCCTGAAGCCAGGAGCGCATTCTGGAGCATTTGTTCCAGCTCTTGTAGGAGTAAATCTTGGACTGCCCAATATGCAGGATTTCCCTGTTGGTGCTCGGTCTCCCAGGGCCCCTCTGCTCCATTTTATCCTAGCCCTGGGTCTTTGCTGCCGTTGCCACAGCCCACTTCAACCTCACAGGGCTTGGCCATCTTCCTGCCTGGAGAGGGGACCTGGGAGAAGGGGTTGAGGGAGGCACTCAGGGCACTCAGGGCACAGGGAGTGGGCAAGGTTCTGGTCCAGCCTTGTTCCCAGGGTGAGTGGTGTCTGGAATGTAGTCTTAAAATAGAGTAAGCATTTTCTTTTATTATAGCTATTTTATTTAATGTAATAGTCTACTATAAGTACTGTAACAGAATGAAATATTTTGCAAGACAAAGGTGACTTTGGGATATAAGCAAGATACTGATCTGTTAGGACATAACTAGAAACAATTTTTAAATTTCAGGTTAAAAAGGTGTCACTTGGCAGAGGGTTAATCATCTCAGAATTATAATTTTGTATGTATATTATCAAATATATAATATGTGCATATTGTAATAGTTGTTTTTTTGTGCCAACATGCACAATAAGAAGATATCGGTAAGTCTAGTCTGCTCATCAGTCACAGCATGATGGTGTCTTTCTGTGAGCATGGCCTTCTCAGAAAGAGGATCTTGGGAACTCTCTTTCTCTCATCTTCCTGCTGTTGAGTTACTTCCCTCTGTCAATACCAGAGATGCCAGGACTGGACCCACACCTCTCTGTGCCCACTGGTCTGTGGTCTGCCTGTGTTTGCATCATTGCAGGTGACTGCATGAGTCTGAAGAGGACTGATGGCATAGTGATGAGTTTATGGACTTGTTCTGGATGGAGCTGGGAGGTTATCTTGGAGGTTATATTGACCTCTTGATATAAAGCTGCCTATTACAAATATATGCATGTTCATATGTTAGTTTCTCTAGCCAACTCACCTAGCAAACATATATGTGTGTTTAAACACATATGTTTTATAGAAGGGGCAAAATAAAAGAAAACAACAAAGAATGAATTGTGCTGGGCAGAGCGGAGCTTTAATAGTAAGTACATAGTTTTCTTATCAGACGAGCATCAAGGGACTTGCTTTGAGTTAGGGCCCCCAGTGGTATTGCCTGGGAAGGTTGGTCAGAGTGAATTTTTTCTAAAAGTATTTTTTTAGGCCTCATATTTGTCATAGCCAACTGAAGAGAATATTGTTCAGCTGTGAAATTTTGTTTCCTGCTCAAGAAAAATGCCACAGAAACTATTATGATATTGAACACAGCCTACAAAGATGGCACTGGGAGAAAAACTCAAGTATAGGAGTGGTTTTCTTTTTTCAAAAATTGTGAAATGTTGATTGATTGATGAAAAATCCATCCATTTTTAAAATCTGTCCATTTCCTGGATGGACAGAAATGTCAACTCAATGCATTTTGCATTTTTTTCTACCAGGTCAGACTGCTAATCAAGCTTTCTATTTAGAGGTTCTGAAGAGATTTTATACAAAAATATATGATTTAAAAAAATGAGGTTTGTGGAAGTCAGACTGATTTTGCTACCATGACAATGCCCCTATTTATGGCAACTATCTCAGTGCACCAGTTTTTGACACAAAACAGCATTCCCCTCTTGCTCCACACACCTCACTCACCAGACTTCACTCTGTGCAACTTCTTTTTGTTTCCCTGAATGAAGAGGGACTTTGATGGGCAGCAATTTGACAACCTAGGAAAGGTGAAGAAGAAAAGCAAAGAAATGCTGTCAGCCACCCAAACAGATGGGTATTCCAATAATGTAATCACACATTTGACAAATTTATTATATGCAATGGAGAGTACTTTGACAAGGATAAGTTGCTTTGTAAAAATAATTTTAAAACATGGTTTCATATGAAAACTTCACTTTTTCTTCTTTCAGAACACGCTTGTATGTATATTTATTATTCCAGTCCATCATGTTTGCTGACATCATGTTTGCTAGTGCTGTATATCAGAAAAATCAGATGGGTCTTTGTTGAAATCCATGAATATAAAAAATATGTTTACTTCCTTTTATTCACAGTGCAAAGGCACTTGACAGTGTGAATCCTTTTTGTAAAAATTTGGATTAACACAGAGAAGAATGGGAATACCAGAACGCTTCATTTTATTTAACCTAGATTATGTGAATGGATAGGCAATTGTTCAAACAGAACAAGGACATAATTCTCACTTGAAAATCAGGGATATGTGTGCATCAAAGTTGTGTATTTTTCCCATGTACATTCAACTGTATGCTGAGCCAATAATCTTATAAACTGGAGAATGTACAGAAGAAAAGGGCATCAAGGTTGGAGGGAGGCTTACTAACACCTGTGATAAGTACTTCACAAAACTTGTTGCTGAAAGTGAGAAGAATAGGAAGTACTTGCTGCTGACGATCAAAGATTGCCACCTTCAGTGTGGATTACAACCCAATGTAAAGAAAACCCAAATCATCATGACTGGACCAATAAACAGCATGATGATAAACAGACATCAAAATTTTGAAGATTTTATTGTCATCATATCTACTATCAATATACAATACAGCCAGCAGTCAAAAAACGAAGTGGTTTTTGACAGTGGCTACAGGGAACACCAAATCTGCAATGTTGAAATGTTGTTACAAATATTAATGTCCTTTGTCGCCTTTCTAAATATTTTGGATATTTAATAGGGGAGCACAAATTTGACTTTTTATAGCATTTTAACTTTTAAAATATGAAAATATCACCTTCTCTTTCCCTGAAATAGAATCTAGATTCCTATCAACTTCCAGTATCCTCCAGACTTCATAAGGATTCAAATTCAAAGTGAAGTAAATAAGTGTACTGGGTAAAGGGATAGGTGGAGGAAGATATGGTACTTTTCCAGAATTAAAAACATATTACTTAGTAGAAGCAAGGGGAGCAAAGAAATTCAATAAGATGATTTAGGTATTAAAAGAGGAAAGTAAGAAAATAAGTACCCTTGCAATATCGTCTAGACAACTTGATACTAAAATTAGTCCCATTTTCTATTCCAAAAATGGTAGTACAAGTAGGTAATGTTGTTATGTGCTATTGAGTCGCTTCTGACCCCTGATGACCTGGGTACAACAGAATTAGACAGCACCAGTGCTGCCCCATCTTCACAACTGTTTATATGCTTGAGCCTATGTCACAGCCACTGTGTCAATCCACCGTGATGAAGACTTTCTGCTTTTTCAATGCTTCCCCTCTTTACCAAGCATGCTATCTGTCCTTGCCTCCTAATAGGAATGACTAATGCCAGATATTGGCAGTAGTGATGGTGGTAGTGGTTACATTGTAGGGGATGATTCTACCACTACCTTCAGTGGTAATGGCATTGGTGATGATAAAGGAGTAAGAGCAGCAGCAGCCATGACTTCTATGGAAATTGATATAAGAAAACAAGCAGTTTTATCTCATGAGTTTTTTTCAATGTTCCAAGCACTGTATTAAGTGTTTCAACAGATAAAGTTTTATCCAACACACCTTATATAGGGAAAGAAATTGATAATGAAGAAATTAATATTAAAGCAATTCAAAATTTCTCCTAAATGGCAAATTTCGACGTTCAAAACTGCTTTGGATTGAGTAAGGGTGGGAGGAGACACAGGTTTTAGATATCTACATGAGACAAGATAAGGTACAAATGAAAGAGGTGAGCAAACAATATATTATGTTTATATAACACCTAATGCATTCCCCTAGATTTTAGGTTAAATTACTTGAAGCTATTGCTATCCAAATATGTGTGTAAAATATAAACTATATTACTTAGTAATGCACCACGGAGGAGCCCTGGTGGTCCAATGGGTTAAGTATTGGACTACTAATCATACATATGTTAGATTCTAGTTACTTCTCTTTTGAACTTTTAGTGTAAAGGAAAATTTAGGTAAAAGCATCA
This sequence comes from Nesogale talazaci, assembly GCA_004026705.1. Lineage (NCBI taxonomy): Eukaryota > Metazoa > Chordata > Mammalia > Afrosoricida > Tenrecidae > Nesogale > Nesogale talazaci. The sequence goes on from PVJH01030835.1 coordinate 21,897, forward strand.
GAGAACTAGAGTGATTATAACCTTAGTTATTTCTCATATCTATGACTCTCTTGGAGATTATGCATACTTCTCAGGTTGAATGCCATTTGTTCCACAATACTTACTATGTTCTTTAATCTTTCCATGATAAGTGTTCACCCACTGAACAGCATACAGGATACCTATGTACATTGATCTGCTGAAGAACACAGCTTGTATAAAATATTTGGCATATAGAAAAATAAGCACTATGGCAGATATTTGAATAATATAACTTAAGCTTAGAAAAATACGCTATATTTTTACATAAAGAAAATGAAAGATTGTCAGAAAATTATTCTGAATGAATGTGAAATGTAACCTGTTCAAGATGTGTAACTTCTTCTTAGGCAAAAAACAAGACAATTTAAAAATTGATAGCAAAAGTAAAATTTGTGCACCACCACTTTAGTTCCTTAACAAGTATATTTTCTTTTCTTTTTAAAATGCTTTTATTGGAAACTCTTTCATCTCTTATCACAATCTATACATTCTTCCAATGTATGAAGCACATTTGCACCTATTTTCAATATCCTCTAAATATAGGTATTTATATTTCGAATATCTCTAGTACACAGATTGCTGTATCTTTACCCATTATAAGATTTCATTCCCTATCAGGAAAGGAAAATCTTCCCTCATATGACTTATCAAAAAAAACAACCTACTTGTACTTTTGGCCTACATGTTTTCAGTGTAGACTTTTATTAGTCTTTTTACTCTCTTCCTTAATACCACCACCACAATTCCATTAAAATTATTTTTTTCACAAGTACAAAATTAAATCAATAAAAACATTTTTAACTTACCAAACTGCCAAACTATGCAAAATAATTATTCTATTTGAGCCTTTCAAAGAAACAATTAGGTAATATCTATAAACCAAGGATTTGGGATTTCTCTTTGTAAGATCCTTATTATCAGTTATCCAGTCTTTTCATATTGTTTTAAAAGCAAGAGGAACCCCATCATCCAGTCATGGTAATGAAAGATAAATATATTTTGTGAAAGTTCTACTTACTCTTTTATACAGAGGAGGGAATGAAATAATTCAGTTGCGTTTTTTTGTGATACGATACTTACTACAATTGTCACTCTTGAAAATCATGTATAAAAAGTGGGTTTCAGAGAATGGTTTAAGTAGGCTAGGCCCCTTCCAACCATCAATTATTTAATTTCAAATGACTTTCTCTGAAAAGGAGGTGCTCCAGGAGTGAAGGGACGATTTTGCATTCAGTTCCCCATAATTTTCTTGGGGCCTGTCTGTACAAGAAGATGAAGCACTGAGCTCCTCTGTGTCCTAGAGGAAGGAAGGGAAGCAGTGCTTTCTTACCCTAGTGAAAAACCATGACGAGTTTTAAAGCAAGCAAAATAGAATCTCATCAAGATAATTGCAATACTTAAAGCCTCTCTTGGAATATCTTATTTGTATATGTCTTATTTTTTATGACAGACTAATATTGCCTACTTTTACATCTTCTTGAATACCATCTAAACAATTTACCAGCTGGGGAAAGTGGAGCAATTTTGAATGTATCCTCTTTTTGATTTAGGAGCGGGTCAGGGAAAAACTGAAGTTGCAGGATTGCTTGAGCAGTTTCTGCTACCTGCGAAAGGTATTTGTTACCAATCTTATCCTCTTAAATTTCCTGAATTTTTGATAGTAATGCTAGTTGATAATCAGTAGTTTTCAGAACATTTTGCCGGAGAGAAAGATAAATGTCATTTTTCAAGCACAAACACGCACACAAAGACAAAACCTTTTTGTTTGGGACACATGCATGAATTACTTGAAAGCACCAAGGAAACGGTGAATGACGATTTGAGGTCACATTCTTAAATCATTTGCCTTTGGGAGATTTGGTAGAAGCATCCTGTAATTCAGTATTTCTTAATGGAGAGTCCACATGTCCTCTAGGGCCTTAACGCGGTGGACAAGAAACCTAAGAGCATCACCTGGGGGCTTTTTGGGTCACAGAACATCAGGCTCCATCAATCTTGTTACATAGGGGAAAACCTTTACTTCAAAGAGGTTAATTAACTTGACAAAGGTTTAGTGCTTATTAAGACTCAAACCATGATTTATCAACCCTCAAAAGCCATGCTTTTACATTTCTGCTGAAAACAAAACAAAACTTCTTGGTTTTGCTCTCCGTTCGTTATTCTTGACTTCCCAGGTACCGAGGAAGGGCTGCATGCAGTGGCATGCTTGTCCTTAGTTTCTGTACTTCACACACACTAGTCCTAGCATTTGGCTGTGTCCCAGTCACTGTGTAGGCGCTTCATCGTGTGACCTCTTTGGGGTATCTCACAATGGGCGGTGCTTCTAAATTCTCCAAAAGAGCTTACTTAATGTAGCACTTATCATCATGCAATTTAATTGTCTATATTAACTGATCAAATATAAGTTGAGAACTGCTATGACTGACAGCAGGACAGTTCCGTTCAGTCCTACAGAGCTGCTATAGGTCATCATTGACCTGCTGGCAGGGAATATTTTAATTTTAATTTTT
>PVJH01030836.1:5902-24567 GCA_004026705.1 Nesogale talazaci
CAACCTAGAGTCAAGGCGAGAAGGACCTGCGGTCTGGAAAGAAAAGATCGAACGTTCCCAGATTCTGAGGGGGCTGGAGGAGCTGAGCTTAGACTTGGGAGCAGCCTTTTGGGGCTGGAGCCGCCCCAAATCCTAGGCTAGAGAAAGGGAGTGGGGGGGGGGGAGGGGGGAGGGAGGCAAACTTCCTGGAAGTGACAGCCAAATATAATGGGTTTAGATCTGCCTTTAAGTCCATATAGGGTTGCAATGAGGCAGAACTAATGCCCGGGTGGCAGTTGGTTTTGTTTGTTTGTTTGTTTGTGGGTTTTGGATTTGAGTCCTTGCTCCACAGATGGCGCTGACATTGGCTTTTGGCACTGAGCAAACATCTGACCTTCTCTTTTCATTAGTGTGCTTTTCAAGACTGCTACATTTGTGATGCCCCTGATCTGAACCAGCTTCTTCCTGTGTAAAGTAAGGACGGCTGTTATCTATAAAGCAACGTCATCTTTTGGGGAGAGTCAACATGATAGTGTCCGGGAAGCCGCATAGACAGCATGGAGGAGGTGGGAGCTGACAGGGCAACTGCACCCTGCTGCCTCTGGACTGAGTCCTTATTCGGTCACATTCTCCTGAGCATTCAGAGCTCAGCTGCCCCTTCGAGCTGAGTCAGGTGAGGTGGGGGGAAGAGAATGGGGGGAGGAAAGTGGCCCCCAAAAGGAAAGTAGGGGAGACCATAAATCCCAGAGCATGGTCTCTGAGGAAGCATTTCAACCTGAGGAATGAGAGCAGGACCTGGCCTGAGAACCAGCAGCAGAACCACAGCATCGGGGGAATATGGAACTTACAACACACACACACACACACGGAATGGGAGAAGGGGGGTTAGTGAAATAGGGGCTACCCCAAGAGATGGAATGAGGCAGGGGCCTGGCTAGTCCATGCGTGTCCATACAGGAACCATGGCAGAGAGAATTCCATTCTGACTTGGATTCTTGGACCCAGATGGTTGGCTAGTCCCATCAGCTTCAGTGAGAGAAAGAGTGAGGACCAAGAGGCCAGGGCATGTTTGTTTATGGTTGCTGAATCTTACACACACACACACACACACACACACACACACACACACGGTGAGGGATCAATTAATTTGCATTCAAGAAAATCAGTCAAGCACTGAGAGCCTTATCAGAACGCAGAAGGGACAAGTGGCAGTTCTCCGTACCCACTGGCTGCCCTTTGGCCTTCTTAATTCTGCAGGAGGTTTACCTCCCTCGAGCCCTAGAAGATAAAGTGTCCCCTGAAGATTCGATTTCTTTCTGTGTCACCACTCTGTCTGCCATTGTAGGGCTTAGGCCATGGTTCCAGCGTCATTGGTTGCTTGGAATCTATGGGCAAGTCAGAGCAGGTTGACAAAGAGAAGCTTCTCTTGGTTCTTGCTCAAATCCACAGCAGCAGCTACATCTTTATCTGGGGCAAAAGCACCCAGGACTTCCAGAATGATGTTTCCGTTTCACTTTCCAATATTCCAGGCACACCCCACCCCCACCCACCCACCCACACAGGCAGCCCACAGTCGCCCTGTCAAAGGGAATCAGACATTGTTGGGGAGATGAACCCCCTCAGACCTGAATTGTGGAAAATCATATGGCGCTCCCTATAACAACTGGGAATAGAAATGCCGTACACCCCAGCAATACGTCCAGTCAGCATATCCCCCCAAGGTAAGAGACAGGCCGGGAGCAGACATGTGTTCTCCCGAGTTCATCACAGCACAGCCCACGATAGCAGGAAGCTGGGAACGGCCCGGATACTCAGCCACAGCAGCAGCATTGAAGAAACTCTGGCACATCTCCGTGATGAAATACTGCACATCCCCAAAACCAGAGAGAAAAACACAAAACGCCTCCTGAGACGGAGGGACCTGGAATCCATTATGCTGAGGGCAGTTCGTCTCACACAGATACTGTATGGGCCCACAGCTATAAGAGTAAACACCAAGACAAAGGCAGGCTTCTGTTCTCTGGTCAGCTCGTCTTCTCTTCTAGATTCCCAGGCAGTGAGGAGGTAGGTGGCCCTGCCAGGGCTCATAAGGCCTGCATCACCTCTGGATCTGTGCATCCTAAAAGTCACTTCCACAAGGGAAGCCTCACCTCCACTGGATCAGTTTCTCATGAAGCAGAGAGAGGGAGAAGACCAATCGATTTTGACCATTTAACACTGGTCTGTGGTCACCAAATTAACAGACTCCTATAGGAGTGCTTAGGGAACTGTGTTCGTCTGGGTAGATTAGAGAAGCAAATTCATAGACACATATATGGATATAAGGGTAAGGTTTATATACAAGAGGAATGGAACATTGAGAAAGCATCCCAACCCAGTCCAGTTCAAAGTCATAAGTCCGATATTAGCCCATATGTCCGATACCAGTCTACAACGTCTCCTTCCGACTCAGGAAGTCACAGGTCAGTGGGTGCAGAATCCCAGTGCTGGCAGGGATCTCCTCATGGCTCCTCGTTTCCAGAGCTCAGGGTCCATCAACAGCATCCAGTGGTGACAGAAGCAACTCAGCACTGACAGGGGTCTCCATGTGGCTTCTCCAGCTTCAGAGGTCTGGTTCCATCAGGGTAAGTCTGTGTGGCTTCTCCTCTGGCTCCTCAAGCTCCTGGGACACTGCCATCTTGTCTTGTCTGTAATTCGTCATCTCAGAGACTGACTCCCAACAACTGGGGAAGATGACTTCTCATCATCACGAGGGAAATATCGCAAGATTTCCCAAAAGTCTCAGGAGAAAACCATGCCCACACAGAGGTCTCATTGGCTATCTCCAGATTAACAGGCTAGACTCCACCCCTACATTTCAATCATGATATTAACATAAGCACATGACCACCACAGGAACCTCACTGGAAATGCAAGTCAAGAGGTGGGATGGCGGACCAGATCTGCCTTAGAGAAGGTGAATGTGCTTCTGTCGGCAGGCGAGCCAGGTGGGCAGCCTGTCTTTGGGGCAGGTGTGTGACAATTAGTATGTAGACCCTGCCAGGGGAGTATAAGCCTAGTCCAGTCGCCCTAAAGGTGCACTTTTGACCTACTTTTTACTCAGCCCTTGATGACCAGGCTGTGTGCAATAGACAACCAGCACTTTAGATTCCACCTTTTCGAGCGTACAGCATCCTTCCTAGGCCACACCGGAAGGATCAGATTTGGAACGCCCACTGAAGCAAACTGGACCTTCCCATAAACACACCTGGAGCAGAGTAAAGGAACTCAACTAGTGCTCTGTGCTAACGCTGAAATGCCCTAGTGCAGTGGTTCTCAACCTTCCTAATGCCTCGACCCTTCCTAATATAGTTCCTCATATTGTGGTCACCCCCAACCATAAAATTACTTTCCTTGCAACTTCATCACTGTCAGTTTGCAACTGTTATGAATCGGGCGACCCCCATGAAAGGGTTGTTTGACCCCCAACGGGGTCTCGAACCAGGTTGAGAACCACCACTCTCGTGTAAGAAGAAGCCGACAACTACTCTTCCATGGCCATGGATGTGGAAGTCACTCGACTTTGGTTCAAAATTCTTGCTTTGAGGGCGCCCAAGAGATGGCAGCCCCAGACTACCACAGATTTGCTTTTCCACACTCTGCCTTCTTCGGACATGCCTTCAACCAGCAGGGATAGTACTGCTTGGGTGAATGGACGTCACTGAAAGTTTTGCCCTGTCTCCAACAGGCACTGTTTGTGAAAATAGTGTTCATTCAGTCCCCCAAATTGTCGATCTGTACAAATGAACAACTCATGTATTTCGCTCTCAGAATTGTCCTATGTGTGTTTACTTGTCCTTTCTTGACACTGTTTTAAATTCTATTCCATTGGCTAAATTAATGGATAGATCACTCTTCAGGGTCGTCTAGATCTAAGAACAATTAGCACTTATGACATGACCCTGCTCAGTACTTGCTCTCATGATGAGCTCACTGAACATGGGATGCTGTGACAGTCATGTACTCGTGTGTCCATTTCATGATTGGGAGTGTAGGGGTGGAGTCTAGCCTGTCAATCTGGAGATAGCCAAGAGACCTCTGTGTGGGCATGGCTTTCTCCAGAGAATTCTGGGAAATGTGGTCATTCCTTCTTGAAGGCGGGAGACACTATCTCTTTGCTCACTCCCTGGAAAACATTGCGGCTGACAAGATGCATGGCAGCATGCTGATAGACTCTGAGTCCTGGAAACTGGAGGAGCCACGAGAAGACCCTGCCAGCGCTGAGATGTTTCCACCACCACCAGATACACAAGACTCTGTACCCACTGGCCTGTGATTGTCCTGGCATCGTTGCATGTGCTTCGTGAGTCTGAAGAGGACTTATGGATTGATATTGGACATAGGGGCTAATATCGGACTCATGGACTTGAACTGGACTGGGTTGGGCTGCTTTCTCAATGTCCCATTCCTCTTGTATATAAACCTTTCCCTTATATGCATTGCATGCCTATGAGTTTGTTTCTCTAGTCTACCTGGGCTAACACAGATGCTAACGCAAAGTGTGGTGAAGACAGCAGATGGTGCCCGGCTATGAGAAAGAACAGCATCTGGCATCTTAAAGGTTTGTCTCAGCACAAGCAGTCATCTCAATGAGGCATCAACTAAATCCACACAAAAGAAGCACACTGGCCTGTGTGATCCAAGAATTGCAAGCAATAAGATAGAAATCCAGAGGATGGGGCTGAGCCCCGGTGGCGTAGTGATTGTGCACGGGACTGCGACCCACTGGGTTGGAGGTTCAATTCCGGCTCCCAGGAGCAAAGGCTGGTATTTGCAGGGTCCTCCAAGGTGGTTAAGCCCCAGATAAGTCTCAGACAATGGACCAGAGAGGAGGAGGAGCTAGTTATCAGATGGAGTGCATAGTTAGGTAGTTGTAGTTGTCATTTGGCTACAGTGTGAGTCCCTATGGTTGTAACTCAGTTACCGTGGAAGGCACGGCACTATGCAGGTGTAAGCCGCTTACAGTGTGACGACTCCTTGTTGTTGGGTCTCCCTTGTGATCTGAGGGATACGTCTTCCGGTTTTGAATATTTTCTTCCTCTACTCAATGGAGGGTTTTCCTTATTTTAGTCTGTCATTGTTGGATTGTATATTTGGATCTTGAATGTTTTGATGCCTAAGAAATCCAGGATAGGTAAATCTATAGAGACAGCAACTGGCTAAAGAGTTTCCGGCTGAGCCCTGGTGGCGTAGTGGTTGTGCGCACTGGGATGGAGGTTCGATTCCAGCTCCACGGAACAAAGGCTGGGCCTCCTACTCCCACCACCTGAGGGCAGTGATGCCCCCAAGAACAAACAAACAAAAAAAAGAGTTTCCTTGGGAGTGGGGTGGGGGTGGGGTGGTGGCAGACGAGGTTAGCGGGAAATGGGGAGCTAATACCCACAAGTGCAAGGAAGAATAAAAGTCCTGAAACTGACCATAGTGATAATGACACATCTCTTTGAATACAATGGAACCACTGAGATGTGTGGACTGCGGATTATATGCCACTACAGCAGTTTTTTCAAAGCCTAAGCGAACTGGCCCCTCTTGTCCCCGCTGGGCCCTTTGCTTTCCGGACTCCACGCTCAGGGAACACATAGGTCAAAGAGGGGGCAGGTAGGTCAGGAAGAAGCCTTGCGAGAGGGGTGTTCCCATCAGCCGCTCAGCATGTCTGTGCCGAGGGTAGAGGGCACATGGACTTGAGGCCCAGCTCCGGCGGTGTACTTCCCGGGACACTTTGGCTACTTACCTCACCTCAGTGGGTCTAGGTCTTTTGCTCCACAAAGCGCACTGCTTCTCAATGCCGGCTCCTCGGGAATGAACAACTCAACGAACTGAAAAAGAAAATAAATCAAAGCCACCATGCCCAGGCCCCAAAACAAACCCACTGGCCGTGAGTCCATTCTGACGCACAGCCACCCCACAGGACAGCACAGAGCAGCTGTGAGAGTGTCCCAGACCGCAGCCCTTGGCTGGAGTCGGTAGCCTCGTCTGGTCTTCCTTCTGCAGAGCAGCTGGTGGCTGCAAACTGCCCAAAGTGGAACCACTTGGCCATCAGGGCAACCTCCAGCCCAAGCTAGATCAATAAAATGGGGTGGCCCCCCGGCACCGGTAGGCTTTACAATTCCAAGTGATAGCAATATGCATCTACATCCTTCCTAATTTGCTGCATCTCATCTGTGTCGCATTGGGGGGCGGGAGGGTGGGGGGAGCTGCCAATGGTCCGGGAAAAACTTGGTGGTTGGAGTCCACCCATGGGGGCGCTTGGAACAAGGTCTTATGACCGACTCCTGAAAAGGCAGCTGTCGGAAACCTCTGGGGCACAGTTCTGCTCTGAAACACCTCAAGATCAACTCAGAACAAGTGACTGGTTGAAGCTGCCAGGAATACTTCTTCTGGAATACGGCCGCCAGCTCCCTGAGCTTGTTAGGTTAGGGTGGAGTTGTCGTTGTTGTTGGTGTGTGCTGTGCAGTTGATTCTGGCTCAGAGCTACTCTTGCAGGACAGAGTGGAACCGCCCCCGCGGGTCCCCAAGGCCGTAATCTTGATGGAGGGAGCCCTGGGAGCATTGTAGTGACATGCTGAGCCGCTAACTGAGACGTCCGCAGTTCAAAACCACCCTCCTTCCGTGCTGCACTCACTCCACAAAGAGTTAGCAGAACCACTTTCCAACCACAGTTGGAATTGGCTTAATGGCAGTGAGTTTGGATTTTTGGGGGGGGAGGGGAAACAGACTGTCACACCATTCTCCTGTGCAGTGGCCGCTCGACTTCCACGGACCTCTGGCTAGTTGTCAAGTGCTCAACCACGGTTCCACCCCCACCTCTCCCCATCTCAGAGCTCTCTAGGATGAAGTAGGAGGGGGATACAGGTAGGGATGAAGCCAATTCTTTTTTATTTTTTATTTTTTTTTTTTTTAGGGCATCACTGCCCGGGTGGTGGGAGTAGGAGGCCCAACCTTTGCCCCTGCGGAGCTGGAATTGAACCTCCGTCCCAGTGGGCCGCAGTCCCGCGCACAACCACTACGCCACCGGGGCTCAGCCGGGATGAAGCCAATTCTATGGGGCTCCAGGGATTCGAATGAAGACCACCAGAGCCCACAAGAAAGCTTATAATCACTTCTGAAACTTCTCTTCTGCAGCTGCCTTCCCGGCCAGTCTGTGACCCACATGTGATCATCAGCCTAACATAGGTTTGTGCCTGGATCCTTACGTCAGCCAAGTTGGATGACTTCTCTTAGGAGGCTTTGTTCCACATGGATTTTGCTGTTGACAAAGATTGACTCATCCCCAAGACTCACGGACAGTGCTGCTTAGTTCTCACGGTCATTAGCCCCTCCAATTCTTTTGCTCTCCTCCTCCTTGGACATGCCCACGTGAGGTTTCAAGGAAACATTGAAGGAAGATGGAAACTTCTGGTTCCCTTCGGTGAACATGGAAAATGACTTCCCTTTGAGGATCTGGAAACAGGACCTCCAGGTTCATCACTCCAAAGAGACAACATAACTCAAATCCCCCCAGAGCGGATCTACCTTGATCTCTTTGACCATCCGTTTCTTCCCGTTAATAGGCCCCTGGGTCACGTGTGAGGCCCTTAACAGAATTGGGCATTTGGCAATGTTCTACGAATGTTACGATTCTTGACGCTGTTAGGTGTCATGGAGCTGCTTTGGGCTCAGAGGGACCCTGTTTGAGGAGTAGAACCGATCCATAGGACCTCGTAGGCGGTGGTCTCTGTGGACCCTGGTGGTGCAGGGGTTAAGCGCGTGGCTGCTAATCAAAAGGTTAGCTGTTCTAACCTACCAGCCACTCGGAGGGAGAAAGATATGGCAGTCCATGCCCATAAAGTTTACAGCCTGGGAACCCCGTGTGTCTGCTCCCCTCTGTCCACAGGGTTGCTCTGAGTCGGGAACACCCCAATAAGGTGTGTTGAGGGGTTCTAAACCTCGGTGAGGGGCTGATCACAGCACTTGCCTGCCTCCACGCTGTGGTGGAAGACACACCATCAAGCCTTGGGGTTCACAGCCGAACTCGTGGCCATCGGGCCACCAAGGTTCCTCTGATTATCTTGACCCTTGACATAAATCCAAAGGCTTCCTAGGTGACTGCTCCGAAGGGCACAACACTTGCTGGAAGTGCAAGTCTGGAATGTTTGTTAAGCAACCAGTCCCGCCACTCTGTGTTCATAGCTGACACAAAGGCTTGTTGACTTTCGTTGACGTCTCAGGACCTCAGCTCGTCACCCCCCCAACCCCCCCTCCCCGACCCGTGCCTGTTGAGCTTGTCTAGGCTGAGAGAACAGAAACCAAGGGAAGTGTTTGCTTTGGAACACAGAACGGACAAGGATGGAGTTCTGGAGTCGCTCACCCTGGAAGAGAAAGGAGTCCATCTGTTTCTCAGAAAGCAGAGCTGGGAGGGGGATCCATTTTCCTGAACTTTCTGGGGTGGCTGGTTCCTCGTCTGGCCCTAGTTCCTTGAGGGTCAGGTGGGTCAAAAGAGGACCAGGGCCCTCATGGGCAGACCTGGAAAGATTAGGCTGAAAACATTTCCCCAGTTGCTTCCGTCCTCTCCTCCATAACTGGATGGGGGCCTTTGTGTGGTCGGTGGTAGGGAAGGTGACCAGAGTGAGAGACTGCTGGGTCCTGAGTTGCGTTTCTTAGGGCTGTTTAACCTCTCCTCTCCCTCTCTGTGGCAGTCAAGAAGTTCCTTTCCTGATGCAGCTAAGAGGTCTGGAACCTACAGACAGGCAACCCCCTTCTCCAAGTTTGCTACTGCCGGCTCACGGGGACCCGCCATGTGCAGGGTTTCAAAGACCGACTTTCTGGAAACAGACCTTAGGCCTGTTTCGTGAGGCAGCTCTGGGTGCATTGGGACCTCCAAGCGTTGACTTAGCAGCCAAGCACAAGAACTGAGTTTCCAGCCCAGGGACCCCACGCTTGCTGCCCCAATTGAGGTCTCCTCTTTGGCTTTAGGCACCACCGCCATTTCCTTTGCCTCAAAAAGTGCACAAACAAGAAGGCACCCACAGTCCTGGAGTTTATTTCGTTTTTATTGGATTCAAGACGTAAACTGAAGTCCAGAGGGCCCGCCAAATCTTGCCATCATCCAACCTGGTTTCGTTCACGCTTCCTGGTGCTGAGGCAGGAGGGAGCCCCTCCCCAGCCCCCAGCCCCAGAACCGAGGCCAATGGAGTTGCCACAGCTTGCTGCAAATGGACGGCGCTGTCAGACGCTGTCAGCACCACGCCTCTCACCGGCTCCAGAGGACGGCCCTAGGACTTACACGGAAAGAACTGGCAAGTGTGGAGAGGCAAAACTCATAATACCTGCTGCTCGTCCTGAGGGCTGGGTGCCCGCTGCTCAGAGGAACTACTGACCTCATTGCTTCCATGGGAAGATCTGGTCAGGTGGCCTTCTCTGTCTCTGCCAAGAATGCCCCATCTCGCCGGGGGAGGGGAGAATTTAACATTCCTCCTAGGAGTCAACCTTGAGCTAAGGGCTTCACACACAGGTTCTCCTCATTGAAATCTCCCCTGCAACAAGGCACGATAAGGAAGTCTGATGATCCCAGAAATGAAGAAACAGAGACGCTGATCATCTGATAGTCAGCGCAGGCTGGGTTGTGCTGCGGTAACAAATGCTCCCTGGGGTCTCGGTGGCTCTAATGCAGCCACCTTCCACTCAGCAACTCAGCAGTGCTGAGGGTCTGATGCCCCGGCCGCGCCCTGTCAGCACATGGCCACGGCAGGGGCGGAGGGAGACTGGGGAATCAAGCCCGAGTCTCCAGTCCGCCTGGAAGCGAGCGTTCGCATTCCATTTACTACTGCACGACGTATTATCTGAACAGCCAGGTGAGGGAATGTGCAGGGTCGGACAGGCCTGCCTTCCCATCGGACACAGTGAACGCAACCTGCGACGAAAACGGACTAGGGAAGCAAAGGTGTGAGAGCTCGTCAGGCTCTGCGTCGGGGGGTAGGCGGCGAAACCATCACAGGAGAGAGGCCGGGTGGCACGGTGGTGACGTGTTGGCTGCTTCCTGCCATGTGAGCAGTTCAAAACCGCCAGCCACCCCGAGGGAGAGAGATGAGGCTTTCTCTCCCGGAAAGAGTTACTGTCTCAGAGACCCACAGAGGCTGTAACGTGCTGAAACGTGTTTTGTGTAGAATAAACCCGGGTACGTATGAACCGGAGCCTTAGCAGCACTGTAGTTTGGCTTACCCTAGCACGTGGTCTTAGAATGAGGAAGGCCTGTATCCACCACTTCACTTATTACTCATGTTCTAAAACACCCGTGTCGCTCTTACCTGCCATTGGATCGGGCGCTGACTCCCAGTGACCCTGCCTGGTCTTGCACCCTCCCCATGATTCGTTGGCGAGCTTACTGCTATGTTTCACTGGTTGATTTTTATCCCCCTCAGATCACCAGGCCTTGCTTCCTAATCTTAGGAAGCGCCGCTAAAATCCGTTCAGGATCAAAGTAGCACATAAGCTACCACCGACACCCGGCTGGTGGCTGTGCAGGAGGCCCACTGGCTAGGGACAGAGCCTGGGTCTCTCACGCAAAACAAACTCACTGCTCCACTCCTAGAGACCATACTGCACAGGGAGGAACTACCCTGTGAGGGAGACTGTGGGTGTTTACAGGCGGAGGAAGCCCTGCCTTTCTTCCGGCAGAGCTGGCTGGTGGTTTCAAACTGCTGACCTGACAGCTCTCAGCCCAACACATCACCACTACTCTGCTCCCAGGGCTCCTGCCCAAAGGTGAGAATTCTACTCCAGACCACCAACGGGAAACGCAGGATGGCTTTCCATCATAAAAGGGAGACCAGTGACGTGTGCTCTTGGTTAATAGCAAATTCAGGCATTACAGACGGTACAAAACATAACGTCTTCTTTGCATCCTGCTGCCCAGCCAGCCCTTCTCCAGGGAAGAGGACTGTTCATAGTACACTGCAGGCCCTTGCACATATTTATTTTGGGAAACAACCCTGCACTATCTATCCAGAACCATGATAAAACGTGTACACCGTGCCCTGGGAATTTGGTCCAGGAAAAGACCTCCCCACCTGGCCTCCTTTTCCCAGAATGGCCCGGCTCAATCCCACACATGCCCCCGTGTTGTCTGGACCCCCGTTTTGCTCGTGGTCAACACAGCCACGGAGGCCTCTGATCAGACGTCACCGCCTCTCCCCACTCGGCTCACTCTGCGTCCTCTTAGCCGAGTTGGTCGTTCCTTCCCTCTGGATTCTCGCCTCCCCCCACCCCCACCCCACTGCCCCCCACTGGATCAGAAGCTCCCGAAGACAGGGTGCCCGCTGGCTGCCGGGTCCTGAGAGGACGCACACCAGGGCCGGGAGGAGCACATGTGCTCATGGCTAGGAAATGTGCCGATGCAGGAGGCCGCACCCGGTACCCGGGCGATGAAAGTTTTCTGACTTTGCGAGGAACCCGAGCAGCCATGTGTGCGATGTAACCTTTCTTTCTGGGCTTGGTGATTCTGCAGAAAGGGCTCGGTGGGAACCCGGGCCCTGCTGCGCCCATCCTGTCATTTCTTCAGGCAGAAAGGCTGCCTGTCAGATGTGGGCACGGCCTGGCAGACGACTGCCCTTCCTCTCAACCCCTTTTCATTCTTGGCTTCTTAAACAAAGAAGAGGAAGAGCAAATCCTCTGGGCAGCAAAAGCCTCTGTCAAAATAACACCCAGGCTGCACTTAATTAAGATGAATAATTTGCACACTCTCCAGTCAGACAATGGAAACATTAAGAGTTTCCACTGAAACATAAACTCAGCCAAGAGGGTTGGGCTTCCAGAAGCCTCCATGAACATTCCCAGGGATGGGAAAAGACTTCCTGTTTAGCCCTGCGGGGTGGACCTGGGGCAGTGGCACCACTGGGCAGAGGGGCATGTGTGTGAGGGGTGTGGGTATGTGGACCACATGAGGAGACACTGCCAGAGGGGGCCACACCAAAGGAGGGTGTATAGAATGTCTGTGCAGTATAATGGCAGAAATTTATAATCTTTTATGAAAGTAGCCTGTAGTTAGTGGTAACAACCAAAAACATTTCCTGTAAGTCCAGCCTACATGTACTAATATGCCTATCAGGCTAAGACTCTCCTTTAATTTAATTTTCCTGAGATTCCGGTGCATCCTGGTTAGCGCTATCATTACCGTGTGATTGCATTGACATCTGAATCATTTGGCAGCTTCGGCACCTGCTGTACCAGCACGTGAGCTGTTGTTTTTCTTCCTGCTGGTGTTTTCAGAGTGGGCGATGTTGTCAAATGTTCTGGGGTTTTAGCTACAATATTGTAGTAGGTAGTACTTGTGAACCCATATCGGTAATGTCTCTGAGAATGAAAAAGGGTTCGATTCGGTGAGATGCCCATAAAAAGTGGGGATTAGGATGCTGTCTTAGGCTGGATTCTCTGGAAGTACAAAATGGGTGAAGCTTGATATATATATATATATATATATATATATATATAGAGAGAGAGAGAGAGAGAGAGAGAGGTGTGTATCGAGAAAATTTGCCTGTAGAAGCAGGCAAATCCATGTCCTGGCAGGTTTCAAGTCCATGGGTTGTGGAGCCTTCTTCTCCCTCTAGGAGCTATGGCAGCTGATGGATCCAAGATTGGCAGGAAGGCCACAGGATGATGGCTGCAGAGGTGAGTGAATCCAAGGTCCCTGACAACTTCCTGGGACGGCGAGCAAAATGGCAGGCTGGCTCAAGTCCAAAGAACCCGAGGTCCATGAGTGTGGCAGTGACATCATCTACAATCAACTTGAGAGAAGGGGTGGAGTCTAGCCTGTCAATCAGATCATAGCCAATGAGGCTTCAGTGAGGGCCTGGCCTTCTCCTGAGGATTCTGGGAACACCTGTCTTCCTCCCTGGAGGCAGGACACACACACTTTCCCTGCCAGACATTCCTGTTGACAAGTCACATGGAGCTACATTGAGGGAGTAAGAGCCTTGGAGATGGAGGAGCCCCATGGTGACCCGCACCAGTGCTTCTACCACCACTGGATCCACAAGACCCCCCACCTACTGGCCTGTGATAGCCCTGCACCATTGCATACATTGCATGAGTCTGGAGAGGAATTTTTAGACTGGTATCAGACATATGGGCTAATATTGGACTATGGACTTGATCTGGACTGGGCTGGGATTTTTTTTGATGTTTTCTTAACATACAATTACTCTTTATATAAAGCTCTTTCTTTTACACATATGAGTGTCTATGAATTGGTTTCTCTAGTCAACCCAAATGAAAAGAATGAGTCAGAGGCAATATTCAGAACCAGCAGGAAGAAAGCAAGTTTTTCCATCGTGTCTACTTGTATTGGAAGCTGGCCACCCCGCCAAGAAAACATCCTTTCAATCAATGGCACCAGGACTGTGATGTGAGCTCAGACTTGCAGCCCACCCTAATCTTCTTACAACTGATTGGCTGCTCTGAGCAGATACCATTATGGAGCTGATTAGATTGTGTGAGATCATATTATGTAGAATTACATTAATTACCAAACCACTGATAATCCTGCTCTAGATAAATGGACCTGAAACCTAAGTATCACACGTGCCTCTAGTCAAAAAACATAACTTGAACTTTTGCTACTCAGAATGTGGTCCCTGGAGCCACAGCATCCTCTGGAACCTCAAATATAGCATCTGTTGCCTCCACTCAGGTCAACTGAGTTGTACCGCCGTCTGCAGTGCAACAAAATTCCAGGTGTTTTATGTTCACCCTCAAGTTTGAGAAGCACTAGCTTGCTCTATTGGCTTTGAAATCTGCTGCATTTTTAAATAACCTGGAAAGTTTTAAAAGGCACTAATTCTTGGGTCCCTCCCTTAATTCCTTCCAGAAATACTATTTTCACTGGTGTAGTCTGTGACATAGGCATAAGGAGTTTGAAAAGCTTTCCAGGTAGGGCTGAGCCCCGGTGGCGTAAGTGGTTGAGTGAGGGACTGTGGCCCACGGGCTTGGCAGTTCAAATCCAGCGGCAGCTCTCCAGGAGCAAAACTGGGTAGCTCCACGACCACCAGAGGGCAGTAATGCCAAACCAAAAAAAAAAAAAAAAAGCTTTCCAGGTAAGTCTAAGGTCCTAACTTAACCATTAACTTGGAGAACCACACATTTAAGCCATAAAGACCTTTCTAATGTGAGTTTGATTCCAGAGTATGTTTGTAGCTTTCTGGTAGGCGAAATGACTCACCACTAGCTTAAGGTTTTTTGCCTCATGGTTACAAGGTGGCTGCCATGGCTCTTGAAATCATGCATTCACCTAATTAGGATCAAAGAACAAAAAAGGGTGCAGAGTTGAAGTGATAAGAGGGCTTGTTTGTGACTTCTTTCCTTTTGTCAGGCAGGAAAAGGAAAACTTGTCCTGAAACCCTTAAACAGCTGTGTCCTTGCTTCGTGTGGCAATTACATAATCTCCTGTCAACTAGTGAAGGGGTGGAGTCTAGCTTGTCAATCAGGTCGCAGCTTGATAACCTCGTTTGGAAGTGTGACAGAGATAAATAGATAACTGAAGGCCAGATACACACACTCAGCTTGTCTTCCTGCTGAGAAACCACACAGAGAACCATACCGGCACTGAGATGCTTCCTGTATCACTGCATCTACTAGACTTTCCACCCAGTGACCTT
This sequence comes from Nesogale talazaci, assembly GCA_004026705.1. Lineage (NCBI taxonomy): Eukaryota > Metazoa > Chordata > Mammalia > Afrosoricida > Tenrecidae > Nesogale > Nesogale talazaci. The sequence goes on from PVJH01030836.1 coordinate 20,551, forward strand.
TGATCTTTCTTCCTGCATTCAGCATCATCGCATATGCTGCAGGAGTCTGAAGAAGAATTTATAGGCAGGTAATGAACATAATATCAGATTTATGGACCGTGGGTTTGCCACTATTATTTCAAGCACCAGCATGGTCACTCATGATGAATAGATATTATTAGGGGTTCCAGACTAAGGACAGACTTGGAAGAAGAAATAGGTGGTCCACTATGGAGGGATTTTGATCAATGGAAACCTTGTGAGAAACAGCAGGACTGTGTCTGATACATACAGTGCCGGAAGATGAAATTCTTTGGTGGGAAGACACTCAAAATACGACCCAGGAAGAGCTGCCTCCTCAAAGCTGCCTCCTTAACCCAGTGAAGGAAGCAAGGCTTTCAGGCCCTTCACTTGCTGGAGGAGAAGGAGAAGAAACAACTGCCAACACCCATGAATAATCAGAACATGGAATAGATGGAGTATGAACCTAGGACCAGTAAAAATAATAAAAGATGAAATGAGACACATAAAGATGGTTTCCTAGCTGAAATGGACTGGTATTGGCCATTTGAGTGAGGTAGTCATGTTTTACTATGTCAGGAATGGCACTTTTAAGAGGCATCGCATCACATTCATTGTCAGAAATAATTTCCATGATCTATCTTGACGTATAATGCTCTCTGTGAAAGGATAATCTCTACACACCTACAAGGACGCCCAGTCTAATAAAACTACAATTCACGTCTACACAATTATGAAAGTCAATGATGAAGAAATTGAAGAATTCTACCAACTCCTTCAATCTGAAATTGATCAAACACGCAATCAAGATTCATTGATAATTACTGTTGATTGAAATGTGTACGTTGGAAACAAAGAGGCAGGATCAGTACCTGGAAAATATGGCATTGATGATAGAAATAAAGCTGTATTTATAAGAAATAAAGCTGTATTTATAAGACCAATACCTATTCATTACAAATACCTTCTCTCCACAAGTGGACCATGCCAGGTAGAATACCGAGGAATCCAAGTGATAGTCTCTGTGGGAAGAGACCCTGGAGAACTTCCACATCACCATCAAAAGAAGGTCACAGGCTGGCTATCAAGCAGACCAGCAGTTGTAAATTTAGTTTGAAGCCTAAGAAAAGTAAAACAAGTCCACGGAAACCCAAACGTGACCTTGTGTAGATCCCATCTCAACTTTGAGACCATGTCAAAAACAAATTTGACTCACTGTTCAACAGATGTGAACACTAGTAACTGAAGACCAAATCAACCGTGGACTGGCATCAAGAATATCATACATGAAACGGCGAATGTCATGAAGAAGCTAGGAAAGAAAGGAAAACTAAAGTGGATGCCAAGGTTGTGAAACTTGCTCTGAATTGTAAGAGCAGCTAAAAGAAATGGAAAAAATGATGGCGTAAAAGATCTGAACACAAAATTTCAAAGGAAAGCAGAGAAGACAAAATACTATAGTGAAATGTGCCAAGACTTGGAGGCAGAAAGTCAAAAATGAAGTGTATACTTAGCATTTCTCCAGCTGAAAGAACTGAAGAAAAATGCAAGGTCAAATTTCAATATCGAAAGCTTTATAGGCAAAATATTGAACAAAGCATCAAAAGAAAATGAAAAGAATACACAGAGGCAGTGTACCAAAAAGTCAGCAGTCAGCCATATATGAGGGCATGCCTGGTTCCGAAGGAGGAACCCTGGCGGTTCAGTGGCTACGTATTGAGCTGTGATTCCCCAGGTCATCAGTTAAAAGCACCAGCAGCTCCTAGGGAGAAAGGCAACTTGGGGGTTTCTACATCTGTCAACAATCACCGTCTCAGAAACTCACGGGGGCAGTTCTACCATGACCAATGGGGTCAGTATGAGTTGGCCGTGATATAATGAAGAACCAAGGGTGTTGAAGGAAGAACTCCAAACTTCTTTAGTCAAAACAAACTCAATAAAACCAAGTGGTCTGCCATCTGGTCGATCTTGACTCACAGTTGAAAGCCTTGTCATTTTCCCACAGAGAAGTCGGTGGTTTCAAACTGCTGACCTTATGGTTAGGAGGCCAACAGGTAACCCACCATGTCACCAGGGCTCCTTAGTTTAAAAAAAAAAAAAAGACTCCAGGGATTCACAAGCTGACACAGCACTGGAAACATTTGCTCTTCTAAGTCAAGGAACTCAGAAGACCTGGCCAACTAACCAAAAGAGATCCATACTTGTGCTCATTCCAGAGAAAGGGGACCCAACAGAATGTGGAAATTATGGAACAATATAATGAGTACCACACACAAGTAAACTTTGCAGGAGATCGTTTTTATTTTTTTTTTGGGGGGGGGCCATCACTGCTCTCCAGTGGTGGGAGTAGGAGGCCCAGCCCCACTCCTGGAATTGAACCTCTGTCCCAGTGGGCCGCAGTCCCGCGCACAACCACTACGCCACCGGGGCTCAGCCCTAGGAGATCGCTTTTAAATGGTGGTAACAGTACACCAACAGGGAGGTGTCAGATTCAAGGGAAGATGCAGAATGAAGGTTTTCATTGCTGACGTCCAATGGCTCTTGACTGAAAGCAGAGAACACAGGAAAGATGCTTACTTGTGTTTCATGGACTATGCAAAGGCATTGGACTGCATGGATCATGATAGACTATGGATAGCATTGAGAAAAATGAGGGTTCCAGAACACTTCATTATGCACACGTGAAAACTGTACACCAAGATAGTCCAAAAGAACGCTGGAACCCTCTGTGGTTCAACATTGGGAAAAAAACATGCATACGAATTGTAGCCTTTCATCTCTAAGCGGCTACAGATTCCCAGAAGCAGAACCGCATGGAGATTGAGGTGGCATCAGGAAGGTTCGTGAACAACCTGCACTCTGCAAATGACTGTCTTGCATAGAGCAAGGAGGACTTGAAGCACTTGCTGATGAAGAGCAAAAATGGCAGCCTTCCGTGTGCATGATGTCGTAGTCTCAAGACCACCCAAACCCTCACACCTGGACCAAAAGACCACATGGTGACTGTGGCGGTCATGTAATCGTGTCACTCTCAGGATTGGGAGTGAAGGGGTGGAGTCTAGCCTGTCAATCTGGAGATAGCCAATGAGACCTCTCTGTGGGCATGGCTTTCTTCTGAGAATTCTGGGAAATCTCGTGGAATTTTCCCCATGGAGGTGAGAGACTTAGAACACAGTCACTTGGAGCGGCTCTACTGACAAGACACAAAGCTGATTCTCTGGGAGACATTCCAGAGGAGAAGTCACATGGGCTCACCCTCATGGAACCAGACTCTGAAGGCGGAAAAGCCACATGGAGAGCCCTGCCAGTGCTGAGATGCTTCTACCGCCACTGGATACACAAGACTCTGCACCCACTGGCCTGTGATTGTCCTAGTGTCATTGCATGTGCTTTGTGAGTCTGAAGAAGATTTAATAGACTGATATCGGACATATGGGCTAATATCAGACTTATGATCTTGGACGGGACTGGGTTGGGATGTTTTCTCAATGTCCCATTCCTCTTGTATATAAACCTCTTCCTTAAATACATATGCATGTTTATGGATTTGTTCCTCTAGTCTGCCTGTACTAACACAGTGACCAACAGAGAAAAGACTGAGGCTGTCAAGGATCTCTTTTTAACTTGAATCTGCAACCAATCCTCATAAATCCAATACTGTGGATTTATTTGGCACATTTGCCAAGGAAAGAGTAAAGGGGTCACTTGGAGGGGCTGAGGCGCATCTGACCCAAACTGGGGTATTTTCTATGGCCTCATGTGCATAGGGAAGTTGGGCAATGAATAAGGAAGCCTAGAGAAGAACCAATATGTCGCGCGCCCCTCGCTGAGACGGATCAGGTCAGGAACACGCAACACACGACGCGATAAATGGTCAGGACTCTTCTGATGGCGTTTACAGCAAAGTTTAATGAAGCTGCCTCGCTTTCAGGAGGTCAGCGAAAGAAGAACCCCGAGGAGGAGAAACCCAAAGCTTTTATAGCCTATTTTAGGCGTGGCTCTATGCGATTGGTGCAG